>CM073731.1:20743430-21052512 GCA_037113605.1 Calophaca sinica
GCAGATTCGGGCTTTCAAACCTACAAACCAAGTTTTCTTTTCCTTGTTCTTTAAAGCCTTCTCGCTGGAGCATATAAATTTCTTTCTTCAAGCTTCCATGAAGAAAAGCGCCTTTACATCCAACTGCTCAAGATGTAAATCAAATGCAAAGACACATTGCCAACACTACCCTCGATAGTAGTAAGTCCGATAATCGAGAAAATATCTCGCCAAAGTTCATCCCTTCTTTCTCGAGCATAACTCTTTGACTACAAGTCCGCACGATACTGCTCCACTTCGATCATTGCTGCCTCGCTTAATTTTGAACACCCATTTGTTCCCCGATGGCTTTCCGACCCTTCGAAGTTCAACAAGTTCCCAAGTCTTATTTCTATGTAGGGCTTCCATTTCTTCCTCGTGATTATGCCATCCATCGAGAAGCATCTAAACTGCTCAACGCTTCAAGAGTCGATGGTTCACCTTCTTCTGGTCAAAAGACAAGATGCATCATGGCAGCCATAACATAGTCCGAAAGTGCTACGATGGTGCCGCGATCCGACGTGGTTGATCGTCTAACTCCTTCATCATTGACCTTCATCCGGTTCTTTGTTCTATGTGCTCGTTCTCGCCTTCGTAAGAATCATCTTCGAAGTCTTTCTCTTCCAACCGCACTATAGCAATCTCTTTAGAAGTGTCGCTATTTTTCTCGCTTCACTTTGTAATTCATTTTCTACAAAGACTACATCTCTCGCTAACAACAAGCTTATGGGCAAAGTGGGGTCCCCACAAGCGATACTCCCTTGACATTGTCAAAGATAACCCAAGAATATACATTTTCTCGGATTTTGGATCCAACTTTGTTCTTTCTTGGGAGTTGTACATTACGACGCAGACATCCGAACACATGTAAAGAAGAATAATCCACCGCTTCCTTTCCACATCTCCATTGGTGACTTCAAACCAATCGCTGATGGCGCATCGATTTATCACGAATGTGCGCTTTGATCGCTTCGCCAAAAAGATTCGGGCTAATCCCATGTTCTCAAAGAGATAGCTTCTGTTCTTTCTAGGAGAGTCCTGCTCATCCGCTTCGCTACACCATTCGCCGAGGTGTACAGGCAATGTTGAATTGTCTCGTTATACCTCTTGCTTGCGTAACGATAGAAAGTTACCATCTACATATTCTCCTCCATTGTCTATCCTCAAGCACTTGATTTTCTTCCCGCCAAGCTCTACTTGTGCTTTGAACTCCTTGAATACTGGAAACACATCTGACTTCTTCTTGATTGGGTATACCCACAATCTCCTGGAGTAGTCATCAATGAATGATACAAAATACTTTGCTCCCCCCATGGATGTTTCCGGCGATTCCCACACATCAGAATATATCAAGTCTAGTATGCGTTTGCTTCTGGTAGCTACTTTTGCAAATTTCAATCTATGCCGCCATTTGTCGCCACGCTGCTCACGTATGGGTAAAGTTACCGCCTTGAGCCCGGTAAAGAGATTGCGCTCCGCAAGAACTTTCAAGCCACGCTATGACATATGGCCTTAGCTCGCGCGATGCCACATCATCGTTAATTCTTCATGGCTCGCCTGATGCAACCGATGCATCCGCTCTCTGCAACGCATCTCCCAAAAAGCATGTATAGATTGCTTGCCAGGATCTTTCTCGCCATCACCACAAGGTCGCTCTCTTCACTACTTTCAAGACTCCACCTTCAATATGGATCTTGCACCCGAGGTCATCCAATTGCCCAAAGGGACAATAGATTCCTTTTCAAGCCCTTCACATGTCGCACTCCTCAGTATCTTGCGAACGCATTCATCTTGCATCTTTATTCGACAAGATCGAATTCCAACGATTTCTAAGGCGTGATCATTTCTATAAACACGGATCCTACCGAGACAAAGCTCATAAGTACAAAACCAATCACGGTGTGAAGTCATGTGCCATGTCGCACTCCGAGTCCACTATCCAAACATCATTGATTTCCTTCCACCTTTAGGACTTGTCGCCCGCTTATACGTGATTTCTCCATCATCTGAGGTACTTGCAACACAACCTTGGAGAGGTTGATGCTCCCGAGGTCTTCTCTCCATTCTTCTTGTTCCAACACTCCTTCTTCAAGCGCCCTCTCATGCCACAAACAGTAGCATTTGAGATTCTTTCTTCTTCGAGATTTTGATCTACCACGATCTTGGCTCCCATCGGGCCACGCTCGCTGATCCGCCTCTCATCATCGCTAAAGCTTCGCCGTTTCAACTTTCGACCTTTCCTCCTTATTCTTGCGCTACCGGATTCTTCATCAAGAATTGCACCGGCAACATCATCAAAGTGAAGAGTTGTCAAAGAACATTATTGTTTGTAATGTTGATGATGAGTTGATCACGTTTAACTGGGTAAACTCAAGTAAAAGTTCGCACGCTCATTTTCTCGCTATTTTGAAATCGATGTCGTGAGTCGAGCAAAAAGCGTGTTCAGGGTGTTAATGTGATCCGTCACCAATGTGGATTCACTCATTCAAAGAGTGTAGAGCTTCCTCTTCAAGAATATTCTTGTGTGAAGTGACTTAACCTCGCATAATTTGTTAAGTACATCCCAAATCTCCTTGCGCTTCTTCTTTCTCGCAACACTTGACAAAACCGAATCCGCCATTGCTAGGTAAATTGGCAACAAAGATTGCATCCTTCTCTTTCCACTTTTCATCACCATATCTCATGGTTCCGTTTTCAATTGCTTCCAAGCAATTATCCTTCCTCAAAATCGCCACCACCTTCAATTTCCACAGTGGAGAAGTTACTCCCGCTGAACTTCTCATCTCAAATTTTGTCGCCATGGTTGTACACTAACCAAACCGGATTACACTATTTCACCGTGAATAGATACAAGATAATCGCGGAACAAGATTGTACGTGATCCCGCACACCGTAACAAATCTAGTATACGCTAACACCATCGTAAAGTATACAACCACACGTATGAATAGTAAATCATATATGGGAATAGTATCAGTGATAATCGAATAGTGATCCAGACCGTAAATAGTACACCGTGTAAGTTCCCAGAAAGAGAGGTGGGTCACCAATGGACACGCTTAAATACCAAGTCTTTCCTTAGCCGTAACTTTTCCTAGACATGCACTTCTACACTACCACACTATTTCCAACAACAATTCTTTTTATGATGTGGAAGATCGCATAATGCCGCAAACTACAGAGCATACCAAGAACCGACACCTTCCTAGAGTGACGCAATGAATAAGATCACCAACCTTGGAGCTCGACATACCACCGTTAGTACCGTAGTATCTGAATGGTGTCACAGCACAACCAAAATAAGAGACGAGAAAATAAGAAAATGAACACACAAAATTTACGTGGAAAACCCTCAACAAATAAGTGAAAACCACTGGCAAGGCTGAAGAATTTCACTATGTGGAAAAATATTACAAGAATACCTCTCACAAAATACCTCACAAATACTCTCACAATACTCTTGTTGAGTATAAGAAACAATAAAAGATGAGAAGAGAAGAAGATTTGGGATGATTTAAACATCACACCTTGGCCTCCTTTTATATACTACAAAGGAGCCAACAAACTAAAATCCCACCGATGTGGGACTTGAGTTTCAACATAGAGCACTCCACTCTGAAGGAGTTCTTAAAAGTTTATCAGGGGAGTATCTCTTGTCTACAGGAGCACTCTTGGATACTTGTCATACGTCAGCTAAAGCATTGTAAGCTTCCTCTTCCTCAACATCTCATGCACTCTTACCACAAATAAGTTCCATCTCTCCCAATTTCATACATTTTTTTGATTCTGTTTATCACCGTCCATTATGATGGTATAGATTATTCTTGATCACCAGCCCCTTGTACGTGGATATATTCTGCATTTCCCATTTTATTTTCTTCACCATAAAGCTCATATTTGTTGATATTGTTGAGTATGACTCATAATTGTGAAAGGAGGGTGAGACGCTCGAGTGGAGCAAGAGTGTTTGCCCTTTGGGCTTGGCCCACAGTGTTCGCGGGAGATTACGGCGAGTTGGTTAGGGTGCGAAGCCCCGCGGTACGCTACAGAGTTATTATTGTAAAATGTACTGTTGTATTTAAATATAGTTTTGTAACTCTATTTCACATAACAAGAATATCAGCCGCTGAAGCTCCCGGGGACGTAGACACACTTGCCGAACCTCATTAACAAATTGCATGTGCTTTTGTGTGCATTTTTTATCCGCTTTTCTTTAGATCCGGCATCGTTGTTGTAATAGATGAGCTTTCTATCTGATTTACCTTTTTTTTTTGTCAAAAGTGTCTCTGTGCTTGGTTTTAGATTTTATATCTAGGTGGAGGTCATTGGCCTTGCCACAAAGTTACTTATTTGCGTCTATGTTCTCTGCCTTCTCCATTCCCCAAACTATGGTAGGATAGGAAAGGAGAGGAGTTACTAAAATAAATTCAAAGGCAATGTCTTTCCTAATGTTGACCAAGCAAAGCAAAATGCAAGCTTTGGTAGGAAATATTACAATTCATTTCTGCTTTACCATTCATTTCAGGTGAATATGGTGCAGTCGTTTCATGTATGATTCCATTTGATTTATAAAAATCATTAAATGATTGGGAGTCATACTCAGTTCCTCTATCACTTCGAAGTCTCTTAATCTTTTTCCTAAATTGATTTTCAATTCGCTTAAGAAAACTTTGAACATTTAAACGCTTTCACTTTTATTTTTCATAAGATAAACAAAAGTATAATCTGAGCCATATCTATAAAAGTGATAAAATATCGCTTACCATTTTCTCGGTCAACGCTCCATCCAACTCGCATATATCGTAATGAATTAAATCTAACTGTTCGATTCTCCAATTACGGATTTATGCTGCTGCTTTGTAATTTTAGCTTGATCGCAAAATTCGTGATTTTTCTAAATCATTAAACGATAATTTTGAATAAATCCTAAGTTGCACATATTAGAAATAATGCGCTTGTTCACATGACAGTAGACGAGTATGCCAAATATTAAAATCACAAAGCATATAAGGTATGGAAATTTTATTCATTTCAATGTTCAACTTAAACATGCCATCAGCTTGCATACCCTTTCCCTACAAAAATACCATTTTTAGTAATGGTGTACAAATCCCCCCCAATAGATCGAGTAAACCCCGCTTTGTTCAAAAGGAAGCTGAGACTAGATTCTTCCTTATTGCCGAGTATGCATCACATCTTTCAGAATGAGAGTTTTTCCGTAAGTGAAGTTCACTCGACATTTCCAAAGACTGCAACATTAGTGGTGTGAGCATCGCCCAACAAAGATCTCTTCATATATCTTCAAAGAAGAAGGTATGTTTTAAACATAGCACTATTATTGCAGCATACGGCGAGAGGCCAGTGTCCACCCACCAACCATCTCGATCCACCAACCACGCTGATTTCAGAATCATAACCATAAAAGGCTCTTCACCAATTAACGCAGCAGAAGCTTGGTCTGCTCCTACACTTTCGTACATATGATTCTGGTCTCGCTACAATTAAAACAGATGAATTGTGGAGCAAAGATCATTCTTAGTAGATGGTTGAGGTTTCGATTTGGGACCTTGGAGGGTTCCCATTCTTGTTGCGTTCTTTGAGGCCGAGTACGGCTCGATTCTTAAAAGATTTGCCGCTTGGCTTCGTGAACCGCTTCCATTGGGTTTTCTTGTTTCAAACAACCAAGACTTCTTCTTCTCGATCTTGTTTTCTGGATTCTTCCTCAATTCAAGGCGTAATCAGCCTTCCAATGACAGCTCCTTGGTTTTGTGCATTAAAGTATTTTTGAAATCCTTCCACGCAGGGGTAATTTGTCAATTAGAACACCACCAAATCGCTCATCCAGGGTCATACCTTCAAGTGATTTCGTGAGCAATTTTCTCAAGCTCATGGGATTGAACCTCAACAGATTTGTCGTTAGACATTCTAAAATTTATATAGCGCCATCAGATATTTTTAGCGCCGCTTCTTCAAGATCATATTTCTTTTCAGAGCATCCTGCACATCTCGAAGGTCTTACGAGTGCCATAGTAATCATAGAGTTCATCACTGCACTGCTCGTAATGAAATTCTCGCAGAGATAGTCATGCTCATTCCATAGGAGTATCTCTTTATTTGTTTTATCCTCGTTCTTCCTTTTCGCCTTTTTCGCTCAACACTAGAATGTCATCCGTCAGGACGCTGGCAACCTTTTTTAACGGTTAAGAAAATTGCATCTTTGTTGCCGCTTGAAGTGAGATCCTCAAACCAAACGGTTTGTTGAAGTCATTAGCAAATAGAACTGATCCAGAATTTCAACCCGGTGTCCATGGTTGATTTCAAACGCCTTAAAATTGTTATATCCGAAATTCAAAGTATTTGAAAATCAAAAATTTGAATATCGAAAATCACCGATTGAAATTATCGAGATGAGTCGCGACTAGGTCGCCTCTTTAAGACGCTTTCTGCATCGCTTCTAAGGTGCAAGCAAAGCTAACAACCACGACGCCCCCAGGATAAAACAAACAGATTTAAAAATCGAATTCCGCTGTAATCGCTGGAAATTGCTCACAGAGGATACACCTTCAAGATGGTATTAAACCACTCGCAGATACGGCTTAGGAAAACCGGTCGTTGTTTGCACACGATGGAAGAAGATAAAACGGAGGGAGAAGAGAGTACTGCAAGTGCAAGGCCGAGTTAGGTGCGCTTGAAATTAAAATCCGATCCGGATCGCTGATCGTGGGAGATAGATTTAAAGATCGTGGTTTGACTCAATCCGCACGCTGAGGGATTTTCTGATCGATGGAGTAGTTGACTCGACTAAGTCGCACAAAGATAGTTTAAATTTAAAATTAAAATTTTAATTTTTTTCGTACTAAAAATAAATACACCACAAGGCCCAAGCTCAAGCTCCTAGCCCGACCGACCGGCCGGCCTCGGACGGACGCACATGTAAGGCTGCCACAGGTGTGGTGGTCACTTTGTGTGCGCCCTTTCCTGCTCATAAACCTGGGTACCCTTTGGGCACACCCCAAAGTGGTGAGGTCCACATATAAGCACTCATAAAGTGTCTATTCTCTCCTATGTGGGACTTCCCAATTTTTTCAATTCATTACTCCAAGTTCCAACAATCCCCCACTTGAATTAAAAATGTTTCGTATAGCCAAACGCCTCATTAAGATTGTGTATAAGCCGAGGTGTCTTCCGACTTGAACCTTTGCATAGTGATTAGATTTAGATTTAACAAGAGTGACTCGTAGTCTTGAACTCTATCTCTAACATCAAAATCACACAAACTCTTATCAATAGGTGTATTCTTCAAATGTCCGTATGCTAATGGCCCCCCAGACGTTTATCCCAAAGATAGTGAACGCCTAGAATTTCCGCCTAAGATTCCATAGGAAGCTGGCCCCACTTCCACATTCACATAGGTGAGTCTATCGTAAGTACCTGTAGCTAGGTACTTCACTCCACATAGAGCATAGATCTCATTAAGAGTTTCTATTACCTCATCCTTTAATCGCCTCAGAATCATGCCTCTTGACTTATAATAGCATGTTCATCTCTTATCACATCACAACTTGTTATTACCCTTTGAACCCAATTCTTGGGATCTCCAGCCTTTTAGGTTTGGTTACCATCATGAGTGACTCATGGTTCCAAAGGCAAAGAGTCCCATCCTTTTAGATGTATTTTGACTTTCTTCAGCTAATCCTTTCGCCAAAGGATCGCTAAGTTTTCATCGCGCATATGATCCACTCTCACCTCCTTTGAGAGGAATTCTCTCACAAGTATCGCGTACTTACGACGATTCACGCTTTACCATTATAATAACGATTCTCTATTTTTGCAATAGTCACAGATTATCGCAAAGTGGATCAACACACCGGCAACTGTTTTTCCCATAACGGAATCTCACTAGCAAGCATCTCAACCAGCTTGCCTCCTCACTAGTCGTAGCTAGTGCTATCATTTCTGACTCCATAGTGGATTGTGCTAGTATAGTCCTGCTTTTAGACTTCCAAGATACAAAGACCACCAAATTATGCTAAATATATAGCCACTAGTTGCTTTGGAGTCATCCGACAGAGTATTCCAACAAGATCACCTGCATTCTTCAAGTACAAATTGAAATCTGATAGTGTAATCCGAGATTCATGGTCCTTTAGGTATCTCATGACTTCTTTCAATGGCATGCTGCTGTTCCATACTAGGTCGATTTGTAAACTCAAGACAACAATCCCACGACATAGGCTATGCTCAAGTCTAGTACAATCGCTGGCATACCTTAGGTCGCCAATGATGCTCCAGATATTCGCTTGTCTAATACCTTCACCAAGCAGTTCTTAAAAAGTTTTACACTTGGATCATATGGTGTACAAGGTGTTTACAATCAAAGTAATTATATTTCTTCTAATATCTTCTCAATATAATGAGATTGATCCAAAGAAATTCCTTTTTCCGATCTAGTAATTTTAATGCCAAGGATTACACTTGCTTCTCCGAGGTCTTTCATATCAAAGTTGTTGCACAACAATGATTTCACATTATTCACAACATGAATATTTGAACCAAATATGAGTAAGTCGCTTCACGAGAGACATATGATAGTGCAAATGTCATTTTCGATTTGTAATAAATACATTTGTCACTTTCATTCACTTTAAACCCATTCGAGATAATCAAATTATCAAACTTTTCATGCCACTGCTTAGGAGCTTGTTTGAGACCATACAGAGATTTATCTAACTTACGCACTCGCCTCTCTTGTCCAGGGACTACAAAACCCTCAGTTTCCATATAGATTTCTTCTTCCAATTCACCATTTAAAAGCAGCTTTGACATCCATCCGTGTACTATCAAATTATAAATAGAAGCCAAGGAAATAAGTACCTGATGGATGTAATTTTGTAATCTGGTGAAAATGTGTCAAGAAATCTATATTTTCTTTGTCTAAAACTTGGCTACAAGGCAGCCTTGTATTTATCAACGCTCCATCAGTTTTAGCTTCTTTTCAAGATCCATTTGCAACCTATTGGTTTGCAACCAGGAGGCAAGTCCACTAAATGCCAGGTCTTGTTAGACTCTAGTGGGAATCCATTTCATCATTTATGGCTTTGCCACAAATCTGCATCCAATGAAGACAAGGCTTTGAATGTTAGATGGATCCTCTTCTAATGTATAGATCAGATAATCAAAGCCCATAGTCTTTAGCAACCTGCGTTTCTTACTCTACGAGGTTCCATTTCCTTTGCTCATTGTTCTCACGTTCCTAGGCACGTAACCTTTACTAGTTCCGTGCCCCCACTATTTCTTGATTTAAAAGGGAATCTATTTTCATAGAAGTCAACATCATTTGACTCTATGATCACTTTGGCATTTAGGTCATAAAACCTCAGATGCCTCATCAAGCTTATCGCATACCCAATGAATACACATTCATAGGCTCTATCAAGTAGTTTGACTTTTTTGATCCGGATCCTCGACATAGGCCAGGCAACCTCTGTGTTCTAAAATAAGACACATTCTATTGTCTTTTTCTTTAATATTCAAATGGAGAAATTTTATTCTTGGATTTAGGTACTCATTGAGCACATAATGCATAGCTTAATAAAATTTCCCCCCAAAGTTGAGGGCAAAGTCACTGTTGTTTAGCATAATAGCAACAACTAATTCAAGAACGTTTCTATTTTTCCTTTCTCGCTTACCATTCATTTCGTGTGAATATGGTGCGTAAGCTTTTCATGTATGATTCCATTTGATTTATAAAAATCATTAAATGATTGGGAGTCATACTCGCCTCTATCACTAAGTCTCTTAATCTTTTTCCTAAATTGATTTTCAATTTCGCTTAAGAAAACTTTGAACATTTCAAACGCTTCACTTTTATTTTTCGTAAGATAAACAAAAGTATAATCTGAGCAATATCTATAAAAGTGATAAAATATCGCTTACCATTTCTCGTCAACGCTCCATCCAACTCGCATATATCGTAATGAATTAAATCTAACTGCTCAGATTCTCCAATTACGGATTTATGCGGCGTTGCAATTTTAGCTTGACTGCAAAATTCGCATTTTTCTAAATCATTAAACGATAATTTTGGAATAAATCCTAAGTTGCACATATTAGAAATAATGCGTATGTTCACATGACAGAGACGAGTATGCCAAATATTAAAATCACAAAGCATATAAGCAGAAGTTGAAATTTTATTCATTTCAATGTTCAACTTAAACATGCCATCTGTTGCATACCCTTTCCCTACAAAAATACCATTTTTAGTAATGGTGTACAAATCCCCCCCAATAGACTGAGTAAACCCTGCCTTGTTCAAAAGGAAGCCAGAGACTAGATTCTTCCTTATTGCTGGAGTATGCATCACATCTTTCAGAATGAGAGTTTTTCCGTATGAAGTTCACCGACATCTCCAAAGACTCAAAGATTAGTGGTGTGAGCATTGCCCAACAAAGACTTTCATATCTTCAAAGAAATAGGTATGTTTTAAACATAGCACTCATTATCGGCAGACATACGGCGAGAAAGGCCAGCTGGTCCACCCACCAACCATCCTGATCCACCAACCACGCTGATTTCAAAGAATCATAGCCATAAAAGGCTCTTTCGCCAGGTTAAAGCTCGCAAGCAGCTAGCTTGGCCTGCTCCTACACTTTCGCACATATGACTCGGTCCCGCCACAATTAAAACAGATGAATCAGGAGCAAAGATCATTCTTAGTAGATGGTTGAGGTTTCGACTGGGGACCTTGGAGGGTTCCCATTCTTGTTATGTTCTTGAGGTCCGAGTACGGTTGCTCGATTCTTAAAAGATTTGCCGCTGGCTTCGTAACCGCCTCCAAAGGGTTTTCTTGTTTGAAACAACCAAGACTTCTTCTTTCCGATCTTGTTTTCCTGATTCTTCCTCAATTTGAAGGCGGTAATCGTGCCTTCCAATGACAGCCTTGGTTTTGTGCATTAAAGTATTTTTGAAATCCTTCCACGCTAGGGGTAATTTGTCAATTAGAACAAATGCACCAAACTGTTTCATCCAGGCCATACCTTCCGTAAGTGATTTCGTGAGCAATTTTCTCAAGCTCATGGGATCAACCTCAACAGATTTGTCGTTAGACATTCTAAAATTTATATAGCGCTCATCGCATATTTTTTAGCTACCGCTTCTTCAAGATCATATTTCTTTTTCAGAGCATCCTGCATATCTCTTGCGGCCTTACGAGTGCCATAGTAATCATAGAGTTCATCACTGCATCGCTCGTAATGAAATTTTGCAGAGATAGTCATGCTCATTCCATAGAGTATCTCTTTATTTGTTTTATCCTCGCTCTTCCTTTTTCAGCCTTTTTCGCTCAACACCGAATGTCATCCGTCAGACGCTGGCAACCTTTAACGGTTAAGAAAAATTGCATCTTTTGTTGCAAAGACTGTTGAGATCCTCAAACCAAACGGTTTGTTGAAGTCATTAGCGTTAGAATCCAGATCCAGAATTTCAATCTGTCCATGGTTGATTTCAAACGCCTTAAAATTGTTATATCCGAAATTAAAGTATTTGAAAATCAAAAAATTTGAATATCGAAAATCACCGATTGAAATTATCGAGATGAGTCGCGACCAGGTCGCTTCTCTTTAAGACGCTTTCGCATCGCTTCTAAGGTGCAAGGTGCTAACAACCACGACGCCCCAGGATAAAACAGCCAGATTTAAAAATCAATTCGCTGCAATCATCGCGAAATTGCTCACAGAGGATACACCTTCGGATGGTATTAAACCACTGCAGATACGGTTTAGGAAAACCTGGTCGTTGTTTGCACACGATGGAAGAAGATAAAAACGGAGGGAGAAGAGAGTACTCTGTGGCGCGCCGAAAGTTAGGTGCGCAGTTTGAAATTAAAATCCGATCCGATCGCTGATCGTGGGAGATAGATTTAAAGATCGTGGTTTGACTCAATCCGCACGTTGAGGGATTTTCGGATCAGATGGAGTAGTGACTCTGACTAAGTCGCACAGCATAGTTTAAATTTAAAATTAAAATTTTAATTTTTTTCGTGTACTAAAAAATAAATACACCACAAGGCCCAAGCCCGGCCCGACCCGACTCGGCCTGGACGGACGACGGCTATGGCTACAAGGCTGCAAGGTGTGGTGGTCACTGAAAGCGCCCTTTCCTGCTCATAAAACTGGGTACCCCTTGGGGCACACCCCAAAGTGGTGAGGTCCACATATATAAGCACTCATAAAATGTCTATTCTCTCCTATGTGAGACTTCCTAATTTTTTCAATTCATTACTCCAAGTTCCAACAATCCCCACTTGAATTAAAAAATGTTTCGTAAGTAGCGTTAAACGCCTCATTAAGATTGTGCATAAGCGAGGTGTCTTCCGACTTGAACCTTTGCATAGTGATTAGGATTTAGATTTAACAAGAGTGACTCGTAGTCTTGAACTCTATCTCTAGCATCAAAATCACACGCACTCTTATCAATAGGTGTATTCTTCAAATGCCCGTATGCTAATGGCCTCCAAGACGCTCATCCCAAAGATAGTGAACGCCTAGGAATTCTGCCTAAGATTCCATAGGAAGCGGCCCCACTTCCACATTCACATAGGTGAGTCTATCGTAAGTACTCCCGTAGGCTAGGTACTTCACTCCACATAGAGCATAGATCTCATTAAGAGTTTCTATTACCTCATCCTTTAATCGCTTCAGAATCATGCCTCTTGACTTATAATAGCAATGTTCATCTCTTATCACATCACAACTTTGTTATTACCCTTTGAACCCAATTCTTGGGATCTCCAGCCTTTTAGGTTGGGTTACCATCATGAGTGACTCATGGTTCCAAAGCGCAAGAGTCCCATCCTTTTTAGATGTATTTTGGACTTTCTTCAGCTAATCCTTCGTCAAAGGATCGGCTAAGTTTTCATCGCATGCGTACATGATCCACTCTCACAGCTCCTTTTGAGAGGAATTCTCTCACAAAGGTTGTGCTTACGACGATCTGTCGCCTTTTACCATTATAATAACGATTCTCTATTTTTGCAATAGTCACAGACTATCGCAGCGGGATCAACACACCGTGCAACGGTTTTTCCCATAACGGAATCTCACCAGCAAGCATCTCAACCAGCTTGCCTCCTCACTAGTCAGTAGCTAGTGCTATCATTTCGACTCCATAGTGGATTGTGCTAGTATAGTCTGTTTCTTAGACTTCCAAGATACAAAGCACCACCACTATGCTAAATATATAGCCACTAGTTGCTTTGGAGTCATCCTGACAGAGTATTCCAGCCAAGATCACCGTATTCTTCAAGTACAAATTGAAATCTCGATAGTGTAATCCGAGATTCATGGTCCTTTAGGTATCTCATGACTCTTTCAATGGCATGCCAAAGGTGCTCCATACTAGGTCGACCACTTGTAAACCTCGCAAGACAACAATCCCACGACATAGGCTATGTCGGTCTAGTACAATCGCTGGCATACCTTAGGTCGCCAATGATGCTCGTGATATTCTGCTTGTCTAATACCTTCACCGTTGTTCTTAAAAAGTTTTACACTTGGATCATATGGTGTACAAGCAGTGTTTATAATCAAAGTAATTATATTTCTTCAATATCTTCTCAATATAATGAGATTGATCCAAAGAAATTCTTTTCCGATCTAGTAATTTTAATGCCAAGGATTACACTTGCTTCTCCGAGGTCTTTCATATCAAAGTTGTTGCACAACAATGATTTCACATTATTCACAACATGAATATTTGAACCAAATATGAGTAAGTCGCCCACGTAGAGACATATGATAGTGCAAATGTCATTTTCTGATTTGTAATAAATACATTTGTCACTTTCATTCACTTTAAACCCATTCGAGATAATCAAATTATCAAACTTTTCATGCCACTGTTTAGGAGCTTGTTTGAGACCATAGAGAGATTTATCTAACTTACTGACCTTGCTCTCTTGTCCAGGTGACTACAAAACCCTCAGGTTGCTCCATATAGATTTCTTCTTCCAATTCACCATTTAAAAGTAGCGCTTTGACATCCATCCGTGTACTATCAAATTATAAATAGAAGCGGTGAAATAAGTACCCCGATGGATGTAATTCTTGTAACTGGTGAAAATGTGTCAAGAAATCTATATTTTCTCTTTGTCTAAAACCCTTGGCTACAAGGCGAGCCTTGTATTTATCAACAGCCCATCAGGTTTTAGCTTCTTTTTCAAGATCCATTTGCAACCTATTGGTTTGCAACCAGGAGGCAAGTCCACTAAATGCCAGGTCTTGTTAGACTCTAGGGAATCCATTTCATCATTTATGGCTTCTTGCCACAAATCTGCATCCAATGAAGACAAGGCTTCTTGAATGCTAGATGGATCCTCTTCTAATGTATAGACCGTATAATCAGGCCCATAGTCTTTAGCAACCCGTGCTCTCTTACCTCTACGAGGTTCCATTTCCCTTTGCTCATTGTTCTCAATGTTCCTAGGCACAGAACCTTGACTAGTTCCGGTGCCCCCACTATTTCTTGATTTAAAAGGGAATCTATTTTCATAGAAGTCAACATCATTTGACTCTATGATCACTTTGGCATTTAGGTCATAAAACCTGTATGCCTTACTGTTTACTGCATACCCAATGAATACACATTCATAGGCTCTACTGGCGAGTTTGACTCTTTTTGGATCCGGGATCCTGACATAGGCCAGGCAACCCCAGGTTCTAAAATAAGACACATTCGGTTGTCTTTTTCTTTAATATCTCAAATGGAGAAATTTTATTCTTGGATTTAGGTACTCTGCTGAGCACATAATGCATGCTTAATAAAATTTCCCCACCGCGAGGTCTGGCGTTGATGTTGAACATAATAGCAACAACTAATTCAGTAACGTTCTATTTTTCCTTTCTGCTTTACCATTCATTTCAGGTGAATATGGTGCAGTCGTTTCATGTATGATTTCATTTGATTTATAAAAATCATTAAATGATCGGGAGTCATACTCGCCTCTTATCACTTCAAGTCTCTTAATCTTTTTCCTAAATTGATTTTCAATTTCGCTTAAGAAAACTTTGAACATTTCAAACGCTTCACTTTTATTTTTCAGAAGATAAACAAAAGTATAATCGACCGATCATCTATAAAAGTGATAAAATATCGCTTACCATTTCTCGGTCAACGCTCCATCCAACTCGTGATATATCGTAATGAATTAAATCTAACGGTTCAGATTCTCCAATTACGGATTTATGCGGCGTTTTGCATTTTAGCTTGACCGCAAAATTAGCATTTTTCTAAATCATTAAACGATAATTTTGGAATAAATCCTAAGTTGCACATATTAGAAATAATGCGTATGTTCACATGATGAGACGAGTATGCCAAATATTAAAATCACAAAGCATATAAAGGTAGTGGAAATTTTATTCATTTCAATGTTCAACTTAAACATGCCATCTGTTGCATACCCTTTCCTACAAAAATACCATTTTTAGTAATGGTGTACAAATCCCCCAATAGACTCGAGTAAACCCCGCTTTGTTCAAAAGGAAGCCGTAGACTAGATTCTTCCTTATCGGAGTATGCATCACATCTTTCAGAACGAGAGTTTTTCCGTATGAAGTTCAGCTCGACATCTCCAGTACCTGCAACATTAGTGGTGTGAGCATTGCCCAACAGCACTTTCATATCTTCAGCAGCAGTGTATGTTTTAAACATAGCACGGTCATTGCGCACATGGCGAGGCGCCAGTGTCCACCCACCAACCATCTGATCCACCAACTACGTTGATTTCAGTAATCATAGCCATAAAAGGCTCTTCAGTCAGGTTGGCCTGCGCAGCAGAGCTTGGCCTGCTCCTACACTTTCGTGCCATATGACCTGGTCTGCCACAATTAAAACACATGAATCAGGAGCAAAGATCATTCTTAGTAGATGGTCGAGGTTTCGATTTGGGACCTTTGGAGGGTTCCCATTCTTGTTGCGTTCTTTTGAGGCTGAAATGCGGTTCTGATTCTTAAAAGATTTGCGGTTGGCTTCGTAACCGCCCAGTGGTTTTCTTGTTTGAAACAACCAAGACTTCTTCTTCTCGATCTTGTTTTCTGGATTCTTCCTCAATTTGAAGCGGGTAATCGGGCCTTCCAATGATTCCTTGGTTTTGTGCATTAAAGTATTTTTGAAATCCTTCCACGCAGGTAATTTGTCAATTAGAACGACACCAAACTGTTCATCCAGTGGCCATACCTTCGTAAGTGATTTCGCGAGCAATTTTTCAAGCTCATGGGATCAACCTCAATGCATTTGTCGTTAGACATTCTAAAATTTATATAGCGCTCATTGCATATTTTTAGCGCCCGCTTCTTCAAGATCATATTTCTTTTCAGAGCATCCCGGACATCTCTTGCGGTCTTACGAGTGCCATAGTAATCATAGAGTTCATCACTACCGTTCGTAATGAAATTCTTGCAGAGATAGTCATGCTCATTCCATAGAGTATCTCTTTATTTGTTTTATCCTCGTTCTTCCTTTTTAGCTTTTTCGCTCAACACCGGAATGTCATCCGTCAGGACGTTGGCAACCTTTAACGGTTAAGAAAAATTGCATCTTTTGTTGCCGCACTTGAAGTGAGATCCTCAAACCAAACGGTTTGTTGAAGTCATTAGCAAGAACCAGATCCAGTAATTTCAGCGGTGTCCATGGTTGATTTCAAACGCCTTAAAATTGTTATATCCGAAATTCAAAGTATTTGAAAATCAAAAATTTGAATATCGAAAATCACCGATTGAAATTATCGAGATGAGTCGCGGACTAGGTCGCCTCTTTAAGACGCTTTCACAAGATCGCTTCTAAGGTGCAGTTAACAACCACGACGCCCCAGGATAAAACAGGCTGCATTTAAAAATCGAATTACGCTTGCAATCCGCGGAAATTGCTCACAGAGGATACACCTTCAAGATGGTATTAAACCACTTCGCAGATACGGTTTAGGAAAACCGGTCGTTGTTTGCACACGATGGAAGAAGATAAAAGCGGGAGGGAGAAGAGAGTACTCGGTAAGTGCGTCGAGTTAGGTGCGCTTTGAACCTGGTTGAGTTTCAAATTTATAGGCGAAATCGATTGTTGAACACGTAAATTAAAATCCGATCCGGATCGTTGATCGTGGAGATAGATTTAAAGATCGTGGTTTGACTCAATCCGCACGTTGAGGATTTTCTGATCGGATGGAGTAGTGACTCGACTAAGTCGCACAAAGACGCTTTAAATTTAAAATTAAAATTTTAATTTTTTTCGTACTAAAAAATAAATATACCACAAGGTCCAAGCTCGGCCGATCTGACCCGACCGGTCGGACGGACGGCGGCGGCACAAGGCAAGGTGTGGTGGTCACTTTGTGTGCGCCCTTTCCTGCTCATAAACTGGGTACCTTGGGGCACACCCCAAAGTGGTGAGGTCCACATATATAAGCACTCATAAAGTGTCTATTCTCTCCTATGTGGGACTTCCCAATTTTTTCAATTCATTACTCCAAGTTCCAACAATCCCCCACTTGAATTAAAAAATGTTTCAGAAGTAGCGTCAAACGCCTCATTAAGATTGTGCATAAGCCGAGGTGTCTTCCGACTTGAACCTTTGCATAGTGATTAGGATTTAGATTTAACAAGAGTGACTCGTAGTCTTGAACTCTATCTCTAACATCAAAATCACACAGACTCTTATCAATAGGTGTATTCTTCAAATGCCCGTGCGTTAATGGCCCTGCACGTCTATCCCAAAGATAGTGAACGCCTAGGAATTCCCGCCTAAGATTCCATAGGAAGCGGCCCCACTTCCACATTCACATAGGTGAGTCTATCGTAAGTACTCTGTAGCTAGGTACTTCACTCCACATAGAGCATAGATCTCATTAAGAGTTTCTATTACCTCATCCTTTAATCGCTTCAGAATCATGCCTCTTGACTTATAATAGCATGTTCATCTCTTATCACATCACAACTTGTTATTACCCTTTGAACCTAATTCTTGGGATCTCCAGCCTTTTAGGTTGGGTTACCATCATGAGTGACTCATGGTTCCAAAGGCGATAGTCCCATCCTTTTAGATGTATTTTGGACTTTCTCTAGCTAATCCTTTCGCCAAAGGATCGGCTAAGTTTTCATCAAGGCGTACATGATCCACTCTCACAGCTCCTTTGAGAGGAATTCTCTCACGATCGCGCTTACGACGATTCTGTCGCCTTTTACCATTATAATAACGATTCTCTATTTTTGCAATAGCCGCGGTACTATCGCAGTGGATCAACACAGCTGGCAACGGTTTTTCCCATAACGGAATCTCAGCTAGCAAGCATCTCAACCAGCTTGCCTCCTCACTAGCTGTAGCTAGTGCTATCATTTCGGACTCCATAGTGGATTGTGCTAGCATAGTGTTCTTCTTAGACTTCCAAGATACAGCACCACCAGCTATGCTAAATATATAGCCACTAGTTGCTTTGGAGTCATCTGACAGAGTATTCCAGTCAGCATCACTGTACCCTTCAAGTACAGCTGGAAATCTCTGATAGTGTAATCCGAGATTCATGGTCCTTTTTAGGTATCTCATGACTCTTTCAATGGCATGCCAGTGCTCCATACTAGGTCGACTTGTAAACCTGCACAACAATCCCACCTACATAGGCTATGTCGGGTCTAGTACAATCGCGGGCATACCTTAGGTCGCCAATGATGCTCGTGATATTCGCTTGTCTAATACCTTCACGGTTGTTCTTAAAAAGTTTTACACTTGGATCATATGGTGTACAAGGTGTTTATAATCAAAGTAATTATATTTCTTCAATATCTTCTCAATATAATGAGATTGATCCAAAGAAATTCCTTTTTCCGATCTAGTAATTTTAATGCCAAGGATTACACTTGCTTCTCCGAGGTCTTTCATATCAAAGTTGTTGCACAACAATGATTTCACATTATTCACAACATGAATATTTGAACCAAATATGAGTAAGTCGTCTACGTAGAAACATATGATAGTGCAAATGTCATTTTCGGATTTGTAATAAATACATTTGTCACTTTCATTCACTTTAAACCCATTCGAGATAATCAAATTATCAAACTTTTCATGCCACTGTTTAGGAGCTTGTTTGAGACCATACAGAGATTTATCTAACTTACAGACCTTGCTCTCTTGTCCAGGGACTACAAAACCCTCAGGTTGCTCCATATAGATTTCTTCTTCCAATTCACCATTTAAAAAAGCAGTTTTGACATCCATCTGGTGTACTATCAAATTATAAATAGAAGCCAGTGAAATAAGTACCCTGATGGATGTAATTCTTGTAACGGGTGAAAATGTGTCGAAGAAATCTATATTTCTCTTTGTCTAAAACCCTTGGCTACAAGGCGAGCCTTGTATTTATCAACAGTTCCATCAGGTTTTAGCTTCTTTTTCAAGATCCATTTGCAACCTATTGGTTTGCAACCAGGAGGCAAGTCCACTAAATGCCAGGTCTTGTTAGACTCTAGGAATCCATTTCATCATTTATGGCTTCTTGCCACAAATCGCATCCAATGAAGACAAGGCTTCTTGAATGCTAGATGGATCCTCTTCTAATGTATAGACCGTATAATCGGGCCCATAGTCTTTAGCAACCCGTGTGCTCTCTTACCTCTACGAGGTTCCATTTCCCTTTGCTCATCGTTTCAATGTTCCTAGGCACGTAACCTTTACTAGTTCCTGCCCCCACTATTTCTTGATTTAAAAGGGAATCTATTTTCATAGAAGTCAACATCATTTGACTCTATGATCACTTTGGCATTTAGGTCATAAAACCTCGTATGCCTTATCACATCTTGCATACCCAATGAATACACATTCATAGGCTCTATTGGCGAAGTTTGACTCTTTTTGATCCGGGATCCCGACATAGGCCAGGCAACCCAGGTTCTAAAAAAGACACATTCGGTTGTCTTTTCTTTAATATCTCAAATGGAGAAATTTTATTCTTGGATTTAGGTACTCATTGAGCACATAATGCATGATTAATAAAATTTCCCCACCGATGGAGTGCGCCGTTGTTGAGCATAATAGCAACAACTAATTCAAGAACGTTCTATTTTTCCTTTCGCTTTACCATTCATTTCAGGTGAATATGGTGCAATGCTTTCATGTATGATTCCATTTGATTTATAAAAATCATTAAATGATTGGGAGTCATACTCAGCCTCTATCACCAAGTCTCTTAATCTTTTTCCTAAATTGATTTTCAATTTCGATTAAGAAAACTTTGAACATTTCAAACGCTTCACTTTTATTTTTCATAAGATAAACAAAAGTATAATCTGAGCGATCATCTATAAAAGTGATAAAATATCGTTTACCATTTCTGGTCAACGTTCCATCCAACTCGCATATATCGTAATGAATTAAATCTAACGGTTGCATTCTCCAATTACGGATTTATCACGGCGTTTTACGTAATTTTAGCTTGACTGCAAACTTAGCATTTTCTAAATCATTAAACGATAATTTTGGAATAAATCCTAAGTTACACATATTAGAAATAATGCGTATGTTCACATGATGTAGACGAGTATGCCAAATATTAAAATCACAAAGCATATAAGCGAAGTGGAAATTTTATTCATTTCAATGTTCAACTTAAACATGCCATCGCTTGCATACCCTTTCCCTACAAAAATACCATTTTTAGTAATGGTGTACAAATCCCCCAATAAGATGAGTAAAGCTCGCTTGTTCAAAAGGAAGCCAGAGACTAGATTCTTCCTTATTGCCGAGTATGCATCACATATTTCGTAATGAGAGTTTTTCCGTATGAAGTTCACTCGACATCTCCAAAGACTGCAACATTAGTGGTGTGAGCATCGCCAACAAAGACTTTCATATCTTCAAAGAAGTGTATGTTTTAAACATAGCACGGTCATTGCGGCATGGCGAGAGGCGCCGGTGTCCACCCACCAACCATCTGATCCACCAACCACGTTGATTTCAGAATCATAACCATAAAAGGCTCTTGATCAAAGTTAGCCTGCGCAGCAGAGCTTGGCCTGTTCCTACACTTTCGTGCCATATGACCTGGTCTGCCACAATTAAAACAGATGAATTGTGGAGCAGCATCATTCTTAGTAGATGGTTGAGGTTTCTGATTTGGGACCTTTGGAGGGTTCCCATTCTTGTTGCGGTTCTTTTGAGGCTGAGTACGGTTCTGATTCTTAAAAGATTTGCCAGTTGGCTTCAGAACCGCTCCAGTGGTTTTCTTGTTTGAAACAACCAAGACTTCTTCTTTCTGATCTTGTTTTCTGGATTCTTCCTCAATTTGAAGGCGGGTAATCAGGCCTTCCAATGACAGTTCCTTGGTTTTGTGCATTAAAGTATTTTTGAAATCCTTCCACGCAGGGGGTAATTTGTCAATTAGAACAGCCACCTGAAACTGTTCATCCAGGGCCATACCTTCAGAAGTGATTTCGTGAGCAATTTTCTGAAGCTCATGGGATTGAACCTCAACAGATTTGTCGTTAGACATTCTAAAATTTATATAGCGGCTCACTGCATATTTTTTAGCGCCCGCTTCTTCAGTATCATATTTCTTTTTCAGAGCATCCCAGACATCTCTTGCGGTCTTACGAGTGCCATAGTAATCATAGAGTTCATCACTCAGACCGTTCAGAATGAAATTCTTGCAGAGATAGTCATGCTCATTCCATAGGAGTATCTCTTTATTTGTTTTATCCTGTTCTTCCTTTTCAGCTTTTTCGTTCAACACTGGAATGTCATCTGTCAGGACGTTGGCAACCTTTTTAACGGTTAAGAAAAATTGCATCTTTTGTTGCCAGCGCTTGAAGTGAGATCCCTCAAACCGAAACGGTTTGTTGAAGTCATTAGCAGCAGAACCAGATCCAGTAATTTCAACGGTGTCCATGGTTGATTTCGAAACGTCTTAAAATTGTTATATCTGAAATTCGAAAGTATTTGAAAATCAAAAAATTTGAATATCGAAAATCACCGATTGAAATTACTGAGATGAGTCGCGGACTAGGTCGCTCTCTTTAAGACGTTTCGCGGCACTGCTCTAAGGTGCAAGCAGGCTAACAACCACGACGTCCCCAGGATAAAACAGCTCAGACGAAAAATCGAATTCGCTGCAATCGCGGAAATTCGTTCACGGAGGATACATCTTCAGATGGTATTAAACCACTTCGGCAGATACGGTTTAGGAAAACCGGTCGTTGTTTGCACACGATGGAAGAAGATAAAAGCGGAGGGAGAAGAGAGTACTCGGTAAGTGCGTCGAGTTAGGTGCGTTTGAAACTGAGCGGAGTTTCAAATTTATAAAATCGGATTGTTGAACACGAAATTAAAATCCGATCCGGATCGTTGATCGTGGAGATAGATTTAAAGATCGTGGTTTGACTCAATCCGCACGTTGAGGGATTTTCGGATCAGATGGAGTAGTGACTCTGACTAAGTCGCACAGCACAGTTTAAATTTAAAATTAAAATTTTAATTTTTTTCGTGTACTAAAAAATAAATATACCACAAGGTCCAAGCCCGGCTCGACCCGACCGGCCGGTCGGACGGACGGCGGCGGCGGCAGCGTGTGTTTAGTGGTCACTTTGTGTGCGCCCTTTCCTGCTCATAAAGCGGGTACCCTTGGGCACACCCCAAAGTGGTGAGGTCCACATATATAAGCACTCATAAAGTGTCTATTCTCTCCTATGTGGGACTTCCCAAATTTTTCAATTCATTACTCCAAGTTCCAACAATCCCCCACTTGAATTAAAAAATGTTTCGTATAGCGCCAAACGCCTCATTAAGATTGTGCATAAGCCGAGGTGTCTTCCGACTTGAACCTTTGCATAGTGATTAAGATTTAGATTTAACAAGAGTGACTCGTAGTCTTGAACTCTATCTCTAACATCAAAATCACCACAGACTCTTATCAATAGGTGTATTCTTCAAATGCCCGTATGCGTTAATGGCCCCGCACGCCTATCCCAAAGATAGTGAACGCTCTAGAATTCGCCCAAGATTCCATAGGAAGCGGCCCCACTTCCACATTCACATAGGTGAGTCTATCGAAGTACTCCCGTAGCTAGGTACTTCACTCCACATAGAGCATAGATCTCATTAAGAGTTTCTATTACCTCATCCTTTAATCGCTTCAGAATCATGCCTCTTGACTTATAATAGCATGTTCATCTCTTATCACATCACAACTTGTTATTACCCTTTGAACCTAATTCTTGGGATCTCCGTCTTTTAGGTTGGGTTACCATCATGAGTGACTCATGGTTCCAAAGCGATAGTCCCATTCTTTTAGATGTATTTTGGACTTTCTCTCTAGCTAATCCTTTCGTCAAAGGATCGGCTAAGTTTTCATCGATCGTACATGATCCACTCTCTGACTCCTTTTGAGAGGAATTCTCTCACGATCTTTGTGCTTACGACGATATCTGTCGCTTTTACCATTATAATAACGATTCTCTATTTTTGCAATAGCCGGTACTATCGCGGTGGATCAACACACCGGCAACGGTTTTTCCCATAACGGAATCTCGGCTAGCAAGCATCTCAACCGACTTGCCTCCTCACTAGTCGTAGCTAGTGCTATCATTTCGGACTCCATAGTGGATTGTGCTAGTATAGTCTGTTTCTTAGACTTCCAAGATACAAAGACCACCAGCTATGCTAAATATATAGCCACTAGTTGCTTTGGAGTCATCCTGACAGAGTATTCCACAAAGATCACTGCACTCTTCAAGTACAAATTGAAATCTCGATAGTGTAATCCGAGATTCATGGTCCTTTTAGGTATCTCATGACTCTTTCAATGGCATGCCAAAGGTTCCATACTAGGTCGACTTGTAAACCTGCACAACAATCCCACGACATAGGCTATGTCGGGTCTAGTACAATCAGTGGCATACCTTAGGCTGCCAATGATGCTCGCATATTCTGTTTGTCTAATACCTTCACCAGTGTTCTTAAAAAGTTTTACACTTGGATCATATGGTGTACAAGCAGGTTTATAATCAAAGTAATTATATTTCTTCAATATCTTCTCAATATAATGAGATTGATCCAAAGAAATTCCTTTTTCCGATCTAGTAATTTTAATGCCAAGGATTACACTTGCTTCTCCGAGGTCTTTCATATCAAAGTTGTTGCACAACAATGATTTCACATTATTCACAACATGAATATTTGAACCAAATATGAGTAAGTCGTCTACGTAGAGACATATGATAGTGCAAATGTCATTTTCTGATTTGTAATAAATACATTTGTCACTTTCATTCACTTTAAACCCATTCGAGATAATCAAATTATCAAACTTTTCATGCCACTGTTTAGGAGCTTGTTTGAGACCATACAGAGATTTATCTAACTTACAGACCTTGCTCTCTTGGCCAGGGGCTACCAAACCCTCAGTTGCTCCATATAGATTTCTTCTTCCAATTCACCATTTAAAAAGCAGCTTTGACATCCATCCGTGTACTATCAAATTATAAATAGTAGCCGTGAAATAAGTACCTCGATGGATGTAATTCTTGTAACGAGTGAAAATGTGTCGAAGAAATCTATATTTTCTCTTTGTCTAAAACCCTTGGCTACAAGGCGAGCCTTGTATTTATCAACAGTTCCATCAGGTTTTAGCTTCTTTTTCAAGATCCATTTGCAACCTATTGGTTTGCAACTAGGAGGCAAGTCCACTAAATGCCAGGTCTTGTTAGACTCTAGGGAATCCATTTCATCATTTATGGCTTCTTGCCACAAATCTACATCCAATGAAGACAAGGCTTCTTGAATGTTAGATGGATCCTCTTCTAATGTATAGACCGTATAATCAGGTCCATAGTCTTTAGCAACCCGTGCTCTCTTACCTCTACGAGGTTCCATTTCCCTTTGCTCATTGTTCTCAATGTTCCTAGGCACAGAACCTTTACTAGTTCCGGTGCCCCCACTATTTCTTGATTTAAAAGGGAATCTATTTTCATAGAAGTCAACATCATTTGACTCTATGATCACTTTGGCATTTAGGTCATAAAACCTGTATGCCTTATCAAGCATCGCATACCCAATGAATACACATTTATAGGCTCTCTTGGCGAGTTTGACTCTTTTTGGATCCGGGATCCGACATAGGCCAGGCAACCCTGTGTTCTAAAATAAGACACATTCGGTTGTCTTTTCTTTAATATCTCAAATGGAGAAATTTTATTCTTGGATTTAGGTACTCTGTTGAGCACATAATGCATTAATAAAATTTCCCCACTGATGGTCTGGCCTTGATGTTGAGCATAATAGCAACAACTAATTCAGTAAACGTTCTATTTTTCCTTTCTGCTTTACCATTCATTTCAGGTGAATATGGTGCAGTCGTTTCATGTATGATTCCATTTGATTTATAAAAATCATTAAATGATTGGGAGTCATACTCAGGTCCTCTATCACTTCGAAGTCTCTTAATCTTTTTCCTAAATTGATTTTCAATTTCAGTTAAGAAAACTTTGAACATTTCAAACGCTTCACTTTTATTTTTCATAAGATAAACAAAAGTATAATCGGAGCAGTCATCTATAAAAGTGATAAAATATCGTTTACCATTTCTGGTCAACGTTCCATCCAACTCGCATATATCAGAATGAATTAAATCTAACGGTTCAGATTCTCCAATTACGGATTTATGCGGCGTTTTCGTAATTTTAGCTTGACTGCAAACTTCGCATTTTTCTAAATCATTAAACGATAATTTTGGAATAAATCCTAAGTTGCACATATTAGAAATAATGCGTATGTTCACATGACAGAGACGAGTATGCCAAATATTAAAATCACAAAGCATATAAGCAGAAGTGGAAATTTTATTCATTTCAATGTTCAACTTAAACATGCCATCAGTTGCATACCCTTTCCCTACAAAAATACCATTTTTAGTAATGGTGTACAAATCCCCCCCAATAGACTAAGTAAACTCTGCCTTGTTCAAAAGGAAGCCAGAGACTAGATTCTTCCTTATTGCTGGAGTATGCATCACATCTTTCAGAATGAGAGTTTTTCCGTATGAAGTTCATTTCGACATCTCCAAAGACTGCAACATTAGTGGTGTGAGCATTGCCCAACAAAGACTTTCATATCTTCAGCGAAGTGTATGTTTTAAACATAGCACGGTCATTGCGCACATGGCGAGCGCCGGTGTCCACCCACCAACCATCGATCCACCAACTACGTTGATTTCAAGAATCATAGCCATAAAAGGCTCTTGATCGGGTTAGCTGCAGCAGTGAGCTTGGCCTGTTCCTACACTTTCGTGCCATATGACTCGGTCCGCCACAATTAAAACAGCTTGAATTGTGGAGCAAAGATCATTCTTAGTAGATGGTTGAGGTTTACGATTTGGGACCTTTGGAGGGTTCCCATTCTTGTTCTTGATTCTTTTGAGGCTGAGTACGGTTCTAATTCTTAAAAGATTTGCCAGTTGGCTTCAGAACCGCTCCAGTGGGTTCTTGTTTGAAACAACCAAGACTTCTTCTTTCTGATCTTGTTTTCTGGATTCTTCCTCAATTGGAAGGCGGGTAATCAGGCCTTCCAATGACAGTTCCTTGGTTTTGTGCATTAAAGTATTTTTGAAATCCTTCCACGCAGGGGGTAATTTGTCAATTAGAACAGCCACCTGAAACTGTTCATCCAGGGTCATACCTTCAGAAGTGATTTCGTGAGCAATTTTCTGAAGCTCATGGGATTGAACCTCAACAGATTTGTCGTTAGACATTCTAAAATTTATATAGCGGCTCACTGCATATTTTTTAGCGCCCGCTTCTTCAGTATCATATTTCTTTTTCAGAGTATCCCAGACATCTCTTGCGGTCTTACGAGTGTCATAGTAATCATAGAGTTCATCACTCAGACCGTTCAGAATGAAATTCTTGCAGAGATAGTCATGCTCATTCCATAGGAGTATCTCTTTATTTGTTTTATCCTGTTCTTCCTTTTGACTTTTTCGCTCAACACCGGAATGTCATCTGTCAGACGCGTTGGCAACCTTTTTAACGGTTAAGAAAAATTGCATCTTTTGTTGCCCGGCTTGAAGTGAGATCCCTCAAACCGAAACGGTTTGTTGAAGTCATTAGCAAGAGCAGATCCGATAATTTCAACGGTGTCCATGGTTGATTTCAAACGTCTTAAAATTGTTATATCCGAAATTCAAAGTATTTGAAAATCAAAAATTTGAATATCGAAAATCACCGATTGAAATTATCGAGATGAGTCGCGGACTAGGTCGCTCTCTTTAAGACGCTTCGCATCGCTCTAAGGTGCAAGCGGGCTAACAACCACGACGTCCCAGGATAAAACAACAGCATTTAAAAATCGAATTCCGCTAATCGCTGGAAATTGCTCACGAGGATACACCTTCAAGATGGTATTAAACCACTCGCAGATACGGTTTAGGAAAATGTCGTTGTTTGCACACGATGGAAGAAGATAAAAACGGGAGGGAGAAGAGAGTACTCGGTAAGTGCGTCGAGTTAGGTGCAGTTTTGTTGAACACGAAATTAAAATCCGATCCGGATCGTTGATCGTGGAGATAGATTTAAAGATCGTGGTTTGACTCAATCCGCACGTTGAGGGATTTTCGGATCAGATGGAGTAGTGACTCTGACTAAGTCGCACAGCACAGTTTAAATTTAAAATTAAAATTTTAATTTTTTCGTGTACTAAAAAATAAATACACCACAAGGCCCAAGCCCAAGCCCGGCCCGATCTGACCGGCCGGTCGGACGGACGGCGGCGCGTGTGTGGTGGTCACTTTGTGTGCGTCCTTTCCCGTTCATAAAACTGGGTACCCCTTGGGGCACACCCCAAAGTGGTGAGGTCCACATATATAAGCACTCATAAAGTGTCTATTCTCTCCTATGTGGGACTTCCCAATTTTTTCAATTCATTACTCCAAGTTCCAACAATCCCCCACTTGAATTAAAAAAATGTTTCAGAAGTAGCGTCAAACGCCTCATTAAGATTGTGCATAAGCCGAGGTGTCTTCCGACTTGAACCTTTGCATAGTGATTAGGATTTAGATTTAACAAGAGTGACTCGTAGTCTTGAACTCTATCTCTAACATCAAAATCACACACACTCTTATCAATAGGTGTATTCTTCAAATGCCCGTGCGTTAATGGCCCTGCACGTCTATCCCAGTATAGTGAACGCTCTAGGAATTCTGCCCAAGATTCCATAGGAAGCGGCCCCACTTCCACATTCACATAGGTGAGTCTATCAGAAGTACTCCTGTAGCTAGGTACTTCACTCCACATAGAGCATAGATCTCATTAAGAGTTTCTATTACCTCATCCTTTAATCGCTTCAGGAATCATGCCTCTTGACTTATAATAGCATGTTCATCTCTTATCACATCACAACTTGTTATTACCCTTTGAACCTAATTCTTGGGATCTCCAGTCTTTTAGGTTGGGTTACCATCATGAGTGACTCATGGTTCCAAAGGCAGTAGTCCCATCCTTTTAGATGTATTTTGGACTTTCTCTCTAGCTAATCCTTTCGTCAAAGGATCGGCTAAGTTTTCATCACTGCGTACATGATCCACTCTCACAGCTCCTTTTGAGAGGAATTCTCTCACGATCTTTGTGCTTACGACGTATCTGTCGCCTTTTACCATTATAATAACGATTCTCTATTTTTGCAACAGCCGCAGTACTATCGCAGTGGATCAACACAGCTGGCAACGGTTTTTCCCATAACGGAATCTCAGCTAGCAAGCATCTCAGCCAGCTTGCCTCCTCACTAGCTGTAGCTAGTGCTATCATTTCGGACTCCATAGTGGATTGTGCTAGTATAGTCTGTTTCTTAGACTTCCAAGATACAGCACCACCAGCTATGCTAAATATATAGCCACTAGTTGCTTTGGAGTCATCTGACAGAGTATTCGATCGGCATCACTGCATTCTTCAAGTAAAGCTGGAAATCTCTGATAGTGTAATCCGAGATTCATGGTCCTTTTTAGGTATCTCATGACTCTTTCAATGGCATGCCAGTGCTCCATACTAGGTCGACTTGTAAACCTGCACAACAATCCCACGACATAGGCTATGTCGGGTCTAGTACAATCAGTGGCATACCTTAGGCTGCCAATGATGCTCGCATATTCTGTTTGTCTAATACCTTCACGGTGTTCTTAAAAAGTTTTACACTTGGATCATATGGTGTACAAGGTGTTTACAATCAAAGTAATTATATTTCTTCAATATCTTCTCAATATAATGAGATTGATCCAAAGAAATTCCTTTTTCCGATCTAGTAATTTTAATGCCAAGGATTACACTTGCTTCTCCGAGGTCTTTCATATCAAAGTTGTTGCACAACAATGATTTCACATTATTCACAACATGAATATTTGAACCAAATATGAGTAAGTCGTCTACGTAGAGACATATGATAGTGCAAATGTCATTTTCTGATTTGTAATAAATACATTTGTCACTTTCATTCACTTTAAACCCATTCGAGATAATCAAATTATCAAACTTTTCATGCCACTTTGTTTAGGAGCTTGTTTGAGACCATACAGATTTATCTAACTTACACTCCTTGCTCTCTTGTCCAGGGACTACAAAACCCTCACGTTGCTCCATATAGATTTCTTCTTCCAATTCACCATTTAAAAGCGGTTTGACATCCATCCGGTGTACTATCAAATTATAAATAGAAGCAGTGAAATAAGTACGATGGATGTAATTCTTGTAACGGGTGAAAATGTGTCGAAGAAATCTATATTTTCTCTTTGTCTAAAACCCTTGGCTACAAGGCGAGCCTTGTATTTATCAACAGTTCCATCAGGTTTTAGCTTCTTTTTCAAGATCCATTTGCAACCTATTGGTTTGCAACTAGGAGGCAAGTCCACTAAATGCCAGGTCTTGTTAGACTCTAGGGAATCCATTTCATCATTTATGGCTTCTTGCCACAAATCTGCATCCAATGAAGACAAGGCTTCTTGAATGCTAGATGGATCCTCTTCTAATGTATAGACTGTATAATCAGGCCCATAGTCTTTAGCAACCCGTGCTCTCTTACCTCTACGAGGTTCCATTTCCCTTTGCTCATTGTTCTCAATGTTCCTAGGCACAGAACCTTTACTAGTTCCGGTGCCCCCACTATTTCTTGATTTAAAAGGGAATCTATTTTCATAGAAGTCAACATCATTTGACTCTATGATCACTTTGGCATTTAGGTCATAAAACCTGTATGCCTTATCAAGCATCGCATACCCAATGAATACACATTCATAGGCTCTCTTGTGAGTTTGACTCTTTTTGGATCAGGGATCTGACATAGGCCAGGCAACCCTGGTTCTAAAATAAGACACATTCGGTTGTCTTTTCTTTAATATCTCAAATGGAGAAATTTTATTCTTGGATTTAGGTACTCTGTTGAGCACATAATGCATAGTTAATAAAATTTCCCCACCGATGAGTCTGGCGCTTGATGTTGAGCATAATAGCAACAACTAATTCAGTAAACGTTCTATTTTTCCTTTCTGCTTTACCATTCATTTCAGGTGAATATGGTGCAGTCGTTTCATGTATGATTCCATTTGATTTATAAAAATCATTAAATGATTGGGAGTCATACTCAGTTCCTCTATCACTTCGAAGTCTCTTAATCTTTTTCCTAAATTGATTTTCAATTTCAGTTAAGAAAACTTTGAACATTTCAAACGCTTCACTTTTATTTTTCATAAGATAAACAAAAGTATAATCGGAGCAGTCATCTATAAAAGTGATAAAATATCGTTTACCATTTCTGGTCAACGTTCCATCCAACTCGCATATATCAGAATGAATTAAATCTAACGGTTCAGATTCTCCAATTACGGATTTATGCGGCGTTTTCGTAATTTTAGCTTGACTGCAAAATTCGCATTTTTCTAAATCATTAAACGATAATTTTGGAATAAATCCTAAGTTGCACATATTAGAAATAATGCGTTTGTTCACATGACAGAGACGAGTATGCCAAATATTAAAATCATAAAGCATATAAGCAGAAGTGGAAATTTTATTCATTTCAATGTTCAACTTAAACATGCCATCAGTTGCATACCCTTTCCCTACAAAAATACCATTTTTAGTAATGGTGTACAAATCCCCCCCAATAGACTGAGTAAACCCTGCCTTGTTCAAAAGGAAGCCAGAGACTAGATTCTTCCTTATTGCTGGAGTATGCATCACATCTTTCAGAATGAGAGTTTTTCCAGAAGTGAAGTTCAGCTCGACATCTCCAGTACCTGCAACATTAGTGGTGTGAGCATCGCCCAACAGCACAGTTTAAATTTAAAATTAAAATTTTAATTTTTTTCGTGTACTAAAAAATAAATACACCCCAAGGCCCAAGCCCAAGCCCGGCCGCGGCGCGCGTGTGTGGTGGTCACTTTGTGTGCGTTCTTTCCCGTTCATAAAACTGGGTACCTCTTGGGGCACATCCCAAAGTGGTGAGGTCCACATATATAAGCACTCATAAAGTGTCTATTCTCTCCTATGTGGGACTTCCCAATTTTTTCAATTCATTACTCCAAGTTCCAACATTTGCGTCTATGTTCTCTGCCTTCTCCATTCCCCAAACTATGGTAGGATAGGAAAGGAGAGGAGTTACTAAAATAAATTCAAAGGCAATGTCTTTCCTAATGTTGACCAAGCAAAGCAAAATGCAAGCTTTGGTAGGAAATATTACAACTTTTTTGGGTCAAAGAAAATACCACAACTCACAAGCGGCTTGTTGCAGCACATGGGCATCCAAAAATATCCAATATAAACATAAACATTGAGAGTTGAAATTGAATAGAAGCCTAACACCTTTTGATGATCTGTTAAAGGTGAGTATTGCAACTTACTGTTTTAATGATTGACATTTACTTGTAGATGAAGCTCTTTGCAATAGCGTGAATTGTAAAGTTATAATTCTTTTTTGAGTCACAATGGTCCAGTTCCACCTTTTTTTGGGGTGTTATTGTATTTTAGCATTTGTTATACATATAATATCATACTGGGCTTGTAATCATCTGACAAGAATTTTTGCAGCAGGATCCTGGGAAATAGTAATGATGCTAAGACTTAACAAAATTATGATGGTTCCAAAAGGGAAAAAAAAAATATTGTCTCTGCTAAAGAGGTACTCGCTAGTCAAATGTGTAATGCGCATCAAAGCTTTTCTAATGTTTTTTTCCTTATAAATTTGAACTGTAAGATATTACTAAAATTTACTGTTTTTTTGCCTAATATATTTAGGCATTCTTCTTCACTCGGGACCAATATCAATCAAATGAAAGATTGCTAAAAAAATCATACATAACAAATTAAAGAGAAGGCATGACTGCCATTTTATTTCATTTGGGGACATGCTGCCTTGCTGTTCAAGTAAAACGGCAACATTATTTTCCTATAGTTTTTCCGTACTGATAGTAGGATTTTTTTTTTCTTCCGGTTATCCTTGCCTTATCTCTCAGTAGGTTGTTTACGAATCCGGATTTGCTACGGTTGGCCTAAGCAAGCATTCACGCATTCGGGCGATCTCGATCGTCCGATCAGTATCGGACGGCCCTGATTTAAACTCGGTATTTTCGAATTTTAAGAAAATAAAAAATGTATATATTTTGCAAACCGTCCGATCTCGATCGTACGACTGAGATCGTTCGACTTCGTGAATTCGTGATTTTGCCAACTGCAGTGAATCTGTTTTCGTTGTTTATGTAGTATGCTAGTATTGCTTTGTTATTCTTCTCACTTTAAGATGAAAGACGAGTTAAAAAAAAATCAGAAATTTTTTCTTTTGTTTGGGGGGGGGTGTCTTATTTTTTTTTCTTTTCTTCCACGTCTTTCTCTTTTGTATATTTCTTAAGTAGGCCGTCCAAAGGTTGGGAGATTTTGACAAGCTGATGATTTCTTTTACGTTGTGGAGGATTGTTGTCAGAGGACATTATTCAAACCTAAACTCACATGCAATTTGTATTAATCACCTTCGACGTTAATTAGGAACTTATTTTGCCTACCTAAGAAGTTAAGATACTAAATTGGGACTGGCTTCCAGCACCCCTTTTTGCCTACGGTACCCCTCCCCCTTTTTCTTTTGTGCATTGGGAGGACGACAACCGTTTGCTTTTTTGGTCAAAATTAGGCCGGCCATCAACCTTTTGCTGTTGTGGACGTGACGGTGTCATGGATTTTCTATTCTAGCCTCTCCCTTCCCACTCGCATGGGAAAATAAAACATGGACTAGTACTTGGTAGTATGGGCTTTCTAACTCAAGTTAGGCTTTGGGTATGGACATTGATGTAAGAGAAGACTCATGGTTGGCTTTAGGAGGTACAGTTAAACTGAAACAAAATTCAACCATTTAGGTGGTAGGGGAGCTGATTGATGCCGCTCAGAAAAAATGGGATATTCAAAAAATTCGGGATAATCTGGATAACTTCTCAGCAGCGGAGGCTGTTAAAACCCCTATTAGCTGGAGGACAGAAGAAAGGCAGCTTTGGTGGCCACATGCATGCATCCAATGGCCAATACTCAGTCAAATCCGGATATTATTCAATCAGGAATAGGCACATTGTTCCAAGAACAGGGCCTTCAGCAACTAATAGCATAAATCAGGAGATTTGGAAGAGAATTTGGAATGCACGGGTACCACGGAAGCTTAAGGTGTTCATGTGGAAATTGTATCATAATTCCATCCCTTTGCGGGAGCATCTCTTTAACAGAAGGTTTCACGTACAAAAACTTGCCCAATATGCGGTTGACGGTTCTGCAGATGAATCAGCTGAACATGCTTTTTTGTTAAGTGAGTGGACCACTCCAATTTGGTTTGGGATGCAGATTACTAAAGTTCCTAACAGTGTGGGAATTAGCACAATATCAAGATGGATTGAGGATAATCTAATGGAGATGAACCAGAACCAAATTGACAAAGACTCTAATTTTGCAGGTATTGTATTCACTTTGCGGAATATCTGGAAGGGTAGGAAAAAGGTGGTTCACGAAGGTTGGAAACCGAATCCAATGGAAATTTTTCAAGCATCGCGACATTCATGGCTAGAATTTCAAGAACATTATTTATCAGGCAAGCGCAACACCACTGAGACTATAAAGATGCTAAAAGGACATAAGCAGTGGAGACCCCCCCAAGAAGGATTCATTAAGATCAGAGGCTATAAAGATGCTAAAAGGACATAACTCAGATGCGAAGTTTAATCTTCAAAGTGGCAAATGCAGTGGTGGAATAATTGCTCGCAAGTCGCAACCATAGCGGGGATATTTTCAGTGGTCGATGTTTTCTACAACTCCTCTAGTAGCAGAGACTTTGGTGCTGAGAGAAGCTGTGTTGTGGGTCTTTGTTATGGGCTCTTTCTTTGTTATGGGCTCTTTCTTTAATATCAGGGGCTTTTATTTCCCCACCTCCCCCACTTAATTTTCCCACCTCCCATTTTTTCAATATTCCAACTTTACCCTTCAGATTAATTTCACTCCCTCTCTTCCTCCTTCCTCCTTCCTCCTTCCTCATCTTCTCCTCCCAACCTCCCTCTCTTCCTGGAAATCGCCCTCTCATAATCTCTCACTTTTTGAAGTTTTTTGGCTCGCCTTGGAGGTCGTAGCTGCAGTGCGTTCGCTCGCCATCTCCTCCACATTGCCACTGATCTGAGGTTCGTCGGCCTCTTTTTTTTTTTTCCTGAAATCGCAGAGAGTCCGGATTCTTATTACCGGAGCACTCCAGATATAAGAATCAGGACGTTTATTTTTTTGGTTACTCTATTTCCCAAGTCCGGATTCTAATATCCGGAGTACTCCGTATTCTAAAATCCGGAGGTATAAAATAGTCCGGATTTAAGAATCCGGAATATTTCGGCAATTAGAATCCGGACTCTATGTCTGTTAAAGTTTTGACTTGTCTTTTCCAGTGCAATTTCAATGGAAGACAACTTTTCCGAAGACAACTTTCTCGACACCATGGTGCCCATTGTTCCTGATGTTCCAGAGGTCGTTTCCATGGATTGTACCAGTGCATTTACTACTGCTCGGGTACTTATTTTATTGATCAATTTTGTTAAGATTTGTTAGATGAGTTGGTGAATGATACATGTTGTCGTTTCAGGTGTTTTCTACGCGGGATGACCTATTGGCATGGGCACGAGACGTTGGCAAATCTGTTGGGTGTGTGGTTATTATTTTAAGATCAGACTATGGGCAATCAAACAAAAAGACTTTTGTGATGTTGGGTTGCGAGAAAAGTGACAAGTATAAGCCTTACAAGACTATGGGAGTGAAGGCTACTGGCACTAGAAAATGTTAATGCCCATTCAGATTGAAAGGAAGGCTGGTGAAAGGTGTCGGAGGGTGGGTTTTGAAGGTAATGTGCGGTATGCACAACCACGGGTTAGTCGAAAACTTTGAGGGTCATCCATATGTCGGTCGTCTAACTTCTGAAGAGTTGTCTAATCTGAGCGACATGACATTGAACATGATTAAGTAGAAACGCCTTTACTCTCATTCTGACATAAAAATCGAAACAGTCACACCACAATTAGGCAGATTTACAACGCACGACAAAAGATCCGGTCTAGTCTAAGGCAGGGCAGAACTGAGTTACAACATTTGATGAACTTGATGCACCGTGATCGTTATGTCCACTGGCATAGAAAAGCCGGTAACTCTGATGTTATCACTGATATAGAGTCCGGAAGTGTTCCGGATTCTAGAGTCCGGAAGTTCAGAATGACAGAAACTTCAATTCCTACTTCCGGACTCTTGAAGCCAGAGTGTTCCAGATTCTAGAGTCCGGAAGTTCAGAATGATTGCAGTGCAATTTCTACGTCCAGACTCTTGAAGCCGGAGTGATCCGGATTCTAGAGTCCGGATTTACAGAGAAACCAGGAAAAAAAACAGACGATGCTCGTACCTTGCAGAATCGAGTGATGATCCAGTGAGAGGGAGAGAGACGATGCGAGACGGTGGAAATGTGGGGAGTGTGAGGGGCAAGAGTGAGATCGGGAGAGGGGACGGTGGAAATGAGGGGAGGTGAGGGCGAGGATCGGGAGAGGAGAGGGGAGGTGATGAAATGAGGGGGAGATTAGGGTTAAGTTGAGGGGTATTTAAGTCTTTTTATTAGGTTGGGGAGGTGGGGAAATTAAGTTGGGGAAGTGTTGAAATAAAAGCCCTAATATCAGGTGTAGCTTTGGTTTGGGTCTTTGCCCACTGTAATGAAAAACCGGTTACATGTTGGATCAAAAAAAAAAATTAAAAATTGAAAAACAACTTTGACCTCAAAAATATGAAATAACAGATTATTTAAAAAAAAATGAGAAAAGTGAAATAATTCATTTATATTTCATTCTCCGAGTTTTTTTATTTTTTTTATTTTGATCGCTTATCTTGAATATAAGTTAAAAATTGTATTTTCATTATTTACCAATCAACAGTAAGTGAAAAAATTTCTTATTTCTTTCCTTCTCATCTTACCAAATCAAGTCTAAGGATGTATTTGGATAAAATTTGAAAACATTATTTTATGATAACATTTTTTAGCAAGTTATATACTTGTTTACTTTTTAAGAATAATGCAAAAACATTTTTTATGTTTTCATTGTTAAAAGATTAATTCAAAAATTACCTTTGAAAAAGACAAACAAATGCTTCCTTAATTTGGCGTAGATAGTGTTGGTACTATTAATTGATACGTATTAAATAGCCCTCTTTAGCAAGGCAAATACAACCACATTTCGGTTTCCAATTGGGGGTGATGCTGATGCAAAGGAAGGCTCAGAGTGACAATTTCATTGACAGGACGGAATGTTATTCTGTGAATTTATTTATTTGTACTTTGTGGTCCTCACAGACAGCACAGGTTGAAATAAGATGGAGGCGCCACGTGTTCTTGTGACAGTCACAAAGTCAGGAATTTTTTGGATTAAAGCAAGCAGCAACCCTGCGATAGGAACGGGATGCCATGCCCCCATAGGAATCAATCACATGTTACTACCACTCAATCAACTCGACAACCCCTTTAGCTAACTTGTCATTCCTTCGACCCCACCAAAGATCATTCATCAAATTGCATGAAGAGGGTCCAACCTTGCCTTCCTTTGCTGTTGCTCTTGGGTAACACTTCAAAGAGCGTGATGATTCTCTTTCATAGAGTTTTTTTTTTCTTTTCTAAAAAAGTAGATAGAGATATCCACAATCCATGTGTGCACAGCACATTGGAGAAGAAAAAAAATACTGAAAAACAGTTTTGAGCAGATGAATGCGCTTTCACAACACGTCATTATTGTAATTAATTTTTCTAAATAGATAATAGAATAGAGAAGAGAAATTGGTTTCAGTGTAGGTGGTAATGGTATATTGGTATGTTTAAATTTCACAAGGATGCGCATAATAAGCTTACTAAAAATTATCATGAAAAATGTAGAGCCTCAAAGAAGGCTAAAACCTTGCGCATAGAATTTATAAAGAAAACTCTTGTTGATATTTTTAACAATTATTGCATTAAGAAAAGCTTAGCAGCAATTACCAATTAAATAATCCATGAATAATGTAAATACAGAAAAATTAATTAGTCTACACAGTGGCGGAGCTTCACTCAAATATTTGAGGGAGTCAAATATTAATTAACTATATATATTATTATATCTCAAATACTGTGTCAAGCATTGGTTGGTGCAGTGGTTGGCTTGCTAAGTTTTAGCCTCACGTAGCTGGTTTGAATCTGACGTAACCCATAATTTTGGTCATTTTTGCGGGAAAAAAAGAATATATTCGGCGAGTAAAATGATAAAATTACCTTCGGCAGACTCGATCCCAGGCCCTAGGGGTGCCAAAACAAGACTTGCCGCTGCGTCAGACTGAGATTCATTAATATTTATTGGCGCAATATATATGTATATATTCTAAAGAAATGCAAAATATTTGGGGGAGTCATAGCTCCCTTATGTCACCACTAAACTCCGCCCTTGAGTCTACATATTAAAGGGAAAATTGAAAGAAAGCTATATTTTTGTCCCAAAGATATAGCATAAATTTAACCGGGATTAATAATATTAGTGCCTCAATTTCAAGATTATTTATCTTTTACTTTTAAAATATATTTAAACATCTATTTCACCTGCAAGATAGTTAAAAAAAAAAAGACATATATGGGACTCCTAGAATCTACTAAAACAAGGTAACAACCAATACTTTAAATAAAGATAAACAAGATGACAATATTAAAATAAGGTAAGTACGGATAAATATGAATCAAATTTAACGTATTCAGGCAAATTGTTGAAAAGAAAGGCGCAAAGCTAGCAAAAAAAAAAAAAAAAAAAGAAAGACAAGAGATACTGCCAGAAGAGAGAAAGAACCACCCTACCTCTCCAAAGCAATTAGGAATAGAATGGAATCTAGAACAAGAAAAGCATAGAATCTCTCAATTGTTTGAATGTAAATAGAATATTATATAAAATACAAACTCTTATCTCCGGTTCTTCATCTTTGTTTGGACTTGTTTCACTGTTTTATGTGTAAAAGTTATTTCGTTTATAAGTCTATTGTTTGTTAGTCTATTTCAAACTCGTTTCACAGTGAATACAATCGGACGAAGCTTCCTTTTATTTGCAACTAATGCTCGTTATGTTTTGTTTGTTAATTTTAGCTTTAAGAGTTTTCATACATGTGTGTGCTGGGCAAGTACCCGAGCCAAGTGATTTGATGCCAAGGAGGCATCGGTTGTTACTGAGTAGATTGTTTACCCTTGTATGGTATTTCTTTGAGATTATGGGAGAAGTTAGTAGACAACTATAGGAGCTTTCTGAATTCCTAGTCAACCCAAACACTAACACATTGGTAAAATTGTTTTAGTTACAAGTTGTTTATTATTATTATTTATGATGAAATCGTGTTCCTATTTTAGTTATCTTAGTTTGTAATTTTGTTTGAATTCATGAAATATATGTGTTGATTTTGTTGTTATCATAATTTGTTTGTTATCATAATATATTTCTACTCATAATAAAAATGATAAATTAAATGGACTCTACATTGGATGAGAGATATAAATTGAATAAAATTGAAAATAATTAAACTATATGTTCCGTATTTATATTTTTTCTTCACTTGAGAAAAGATTAATGTGAGATTTCCACTCTCTCATTTTTTTCTCTCTATAGATAAATTAAAGAAAATGACATATATTTTTTCATTTTTACTCAAAATAAAGAGTATTTATTCTCTTTCATTTTCAACTAAATTATAAATTATATTGCCAAAAAAAACTAAATTATAAATATAAATATAAATATCATAATTATAATTTTTAAGGTATATATTTAACATTATATTAACATAATTAATGTGAGATTCGTTAAAAAAAACATAATTTATGAAAATAAATAATTGATAGCTAGCTCACCTTAGTAATAAATACACTTCATAAATCATAAAGATACGTAGCATTTGATAATAATAAACACACTTGATAGTTGATAGTAAGATAGATTCTGAGATGCATTATGATGGCCAACTTGATAAGGATACGTTGGCCTCGAAAAAAAAAAAAAACTTGATAAGGATACGTAGCATTTCGAAGACAATGATGTGTTATAACAAAGATGGCCATGACTTCAAGGCGAGGGCGAGTGCGAAATGGAAGGGCTGTGCTGATCTGTAGCAGTCAGTGTGGGCTGGGGAAAGTCAGAGATTAAATGACATTCAAATGAATTATGTCTAATATGGACCACCTTGATAGGTGGTCTATCGTGGACAAGTTTGTTAAAAAATATTTAAAACTTGATGACGGCCAAGCGTCGCCGACTTGGAAGCGAAGGCTTGTGGTCTCTTCGTCATCGGCCAGGGAGACGGTGACTTGATTGGTGCTCGTTCGACAAAAAACAAGAGAAATTGTCTCAAAACTCATCAAAACTCAATTTCTCTTGTTTTTTGTCGAACGAGCACCAATCAAGTCACCGTCTCGGTCGTGATGACGAGTAGGACCATAAGCTTCTGCTTCCAAGCGGCGATGTCAGTCGTCGTTGAAAATTTGAATTTTTTAACAACTTGTCCACAGTGGACCACAGTTCATATTAGAATTTACCTAGAAACATATAAGGTAACATTCTCATTTCTTGTTACGTCCAAAGTGTAGCCTACAATTTTGGAGTTTTCTTAATTCGATCATTCTATCCCAAAAAAAAAAAATCCGGCATAAGAAGTAGGGATGGCAATTAGACCCAGACCCACTGGGTACCCGCAAAAAACCCGCAATGGGTAGGGTAATTACCCGTATTATGGGCCTGGGCCTGGGTCTGGGTAATTACCCGTAATTTTGAGTGAGTATGGGTGCGGGTACGGACACTCTAGTACCCAGCCCGCCCCGTGGCCCACACACACACACACACACACACACACACACACATATATATATATATATATTTATAGTCATATTAAGTAATTAATATATTTCTAAACCTAGGGCTGCTTCCAATTCCAAAACCAAACCAATATTTCTAAACCTAGAATTAAAAATTTACTAAAATCTAATCCTCATCGCCTTTGTTGCTTCTTTGTTCCTTCCCCATCGACCCTCATTTGCCGTTGCTTCTTCTCGCTTCAGACTGCGTCGCCGCTTCTTCCGATCGGCTTCTCGTTCTTACACATTGGTCGCGAGTTCCTCTGACGAGTTTCTTCTGATCGCACTTCTTCTGCTTCTTTGATTATCACTCTCTTTTTCTCACTTTCAGGTATATCCATGTTCTGCAAGCCTACATTTGTGCATCTCAGGATCCGTTTGGCTTTTTATGGAAGTGTTTTTTTTTTGTCCTTTTTTTTGTGAATCTCAAGTCTAATAATATTATCTTTATTTTAAGGATACTTCAGCGGACATAAAACCTTCAACAACAGAACCACCAAATTCTTGTTGCAATTTTTGTAGTAATATTTTTCTGGATGGTATATATATTGTCTTCTATTATTGGGGTTTTTCATCAATTGACTATTGCTAGTTGAATTTGAATTTTTTATTTTGATCTGTATCGAACAACCCAAAGAAGCAATAGTAAGAAGCATAGACTAAATGTAGGATGGTCCAATATTTGGCTAAATACTACGATTTGTAATATTTTAGAATTGATTTGAAAAATTTTTGGATCGTATTTTAATTAAGTAATGATGTTCTTTTCGTTGTTTATTGATTTTTAATGGTTAAAGTGCGGGTAGCGGGTGCGGGTACGGGCACTTAGGTACCCAGCCCGCAAGGGGATGGGCACTAAAGTTGCTGCCCACGCGGGTATGGGCTCGGGTACGGGCACTTTTTTCAAATGCGGGTATGGAGACGGGCACTATAGTACCCTGCCTAAAGGGTACCCATTGCCATTCCTAATAAGAAGAGAACTCCTATGAAAGAAAAAAAAATCTTGGAGTTTGTGGACATGTCGAAATGCTCTCATTTGGGATGGGAAAGAGGAAAATATGCTTGCAGTGATTCTTGGCTCTAAATGTGGACGCGGCTTTCCCAAACAACTTTTGGGCAACTAGCATCGGTATGTATTTAAGGGGAGAGACTGGTGATTTCCTTCTAGCTAGAACAGAATGACAAACTCAAAAATTATAAGTTCAGGAAGGGGAAGTGTGGGGACTCTTACGGGCTCTTCAATGGGCGCGAGAGTTGGAGTTGTCTCATGTTATCTTCCAATTTGACTCCTAACTAGTGGTAGCGTTCTTTTTACTAAGCTTGATATTTCTGAATTTGGTACTTTAATTGCGCAGAGTAGAGATATCTTATCTTTGTATCCAAATTTTAAGGTGAAGTTTATTAGGAGACAAGCAAATGTGGCAACTCATAAGCTAGCTAGAGAGGCCACATTATGGGCTAGTTCTCATATTTTTGAGATGGTACCTATTTGTATTGGTGACATAGTTGATTTAGAAATACAATGACCTTATTTCAGTAAAAATAAAAATAAAAAATGAAAGAACCATACTTGGGTTTCTAGAGCATCTTTAATGGGAGTTCTTTAGGAATTTCTTAAGAATAAAAGATTATTTAAGTATGACACATGTGATTTTGGGTTTTATAAATTTAAAGAGAGTTACATATTTAAGAAACCATGAGAGAGTTCCATAACATTTAAATATTATTTTTTTTCTGTATTTGATAGAGTAAAGGCGAGAGAGAGAGAGATAATATTTGTAAGTTAAGGAACTTAGTGATAAAAGCTCCGATTGGAGTGAAAAATTGAGTTGACATGTAACGACGATCACTTAAAAACTCAAATAGAGTTCGTTAAAATTTTGTCATTAAATATGCTCTTATCTCCTATTTGTGGGCCCTTTGATACCACATGGGATATAAGAACCCAATCTCTTATTCACTCCAATGAAAGAATTCATTTTTGGTTCTTAAATATGTCCCACAACTGACCCACTTATTATTTATACTTCTGTTTATTTTTATTTTTATTTCAACTTAAAATATTAATTCATATATAATTTGATTTTGAAACAATAAATACACAAAAAAATAAAAGTATTACAAATATTAAAAAAGTATTTTTATATATATTATTTATTATAAAAAAGTTAAAATAATGAAAAATACATAAATATGATGAGAAATACATAACATTATTGTGAAATTAGTTTTCATTGTTCTCGTATTCGAAATATTCCCAGATATGCTTCACCATGTCTCCTTGAAGTTGCCAATTAAATAGTTTAGCTATTGAGGCGCCATTATCTAGAATGATCGTAATCAAAATTACCATTATATGTTGAAAATTCTTCTATGTCGTAATATCTTCTAGGCCGACTTGTGTTGAAAATTTTGGAACTTGAGTCCCAGAAATTGACCCAATTAGTGTTTGAGGAATTTCAGTAATGTCACTACATCATAATGTTTTAAAGATAACGCCACTTTAAGCAGCGCTTACAAAAAAAAACGCTACTTTTGCTAATAAACAGCGTTTCAGAACACGAAACACTGCTTTAGGCGAGAAGAATAAACAACGCTTAAGTGAAAAAGCGCTGTTTAAAGTTTACTAAACGAATAAACAACGCTTAATAGAGAAAGCGCCTAACAATAAGTAGCGCTTCCTCTATGAAACACTACTTATTCTCAATAAACAGATTCAACGATTCCTCCCATTAATTTATAGCTCGTGCTCTATCCCTTCCACTTCATGCTTTTCTTTCTCTCCATCGTGCTTTGTCTCTTCACTTTCTCGCTCACTCACCCTCGTTCACTGGAGATCTTTCCTTCCCTCTCTCGCAAACGCTCACTCTTGTTCACCGGAGCTCGCGACGAGGGGTTGCTCGTTTATAGGCGAACAGTGTCTCCGCCGTATGAGCTTCCGCTTATTCGGCCTCTACGTCCGCCTCCGCTTCCTTCGTTGGGTTATTTTTCTTCGTCCGCTTCCTCCGTTGCTCGTTATGTTTACAGAGAAGAAAGAAACGAGAAAGCCCAAGATTCTCGTGTCGCACCGGATTCGTGAGCTCTGTGTTGATTTCCCCAATTTTTCTCCAAACCCTAACTTCCATTCCAGCGTCTTGTTCGTGAAATTGCTCAAGATTTCAAGGTATGCATCACATTGATTTGAAGATTCTTTGTTTAGATTGATTATTGTTTCGTTGTAACTAATTTTATTAATTGGTTTAGGGTTTAGATTGATTTGTGATTCTTGTGGTTCTTGCGCTCCAGGAAGCTGCAGAGGCATATCTGGTGGGTTTGTTTGAGGACAACAACTTGTGTGCTATTCACGCTAAGAGGGTTGCCATTATGCCCAAGGACATTCACTACAAGAAATCGCGGGATTACCGACGGCCAAAAGCCGTCGGTAATCCACAAATACCGTCGGTAATAAAAAATTTCCGACGGATTACCGACAGACTAATGTCCGTAGGTAAAGTGCGCGTCGCAAATACGTACCGACGACTTTAACCCGTCGGTAAATTTCCGACTGTTTTCTCCGACGGTTTTAACCCGTCGATAATCCCGATGACATTTCCGACGGCTTTAACTCGTCGGTAAATTTCCGACGGCTTCTCCGACGGTTTTAACCCGTCGATAATTCCGATGACATTTCCGACGGCCATGACCGTCAGTAAAGCCGGACTTAAAATTTTTTTTTTCAATTAAAAATTGTTTAAATTTTCATTAAAAAATTATTTAATTTTTTAAATTATTTAATTTTAATTTCTGTAACAAATTTAATTTATTTATCCACTTAATTAACGATTACTAGTTATCACATTTAATTATTAATTTATTCATGTATTTAAAAATGTAATGCGATAACATAACTATAAAACAAATTAAAAAAAAGAAACGTAACAAATAAATAAAAAAATTCGACGAACAAAACAGTAATAAAAAATATCCAAAAATATAAAAAAATATCGATACAAACATACTTAATTGTTAATTTATTCCTTTATTTAAAAATGCGATGCTAACATAACTATAAAACAAATTAAAAAAAAGAAACGTAACAAATAAATAAAAAAATTCGACGAACAAAACAAAGAATAAAAATATCCGAAAATATAAAAAAATATCGATACAAACATACTAATAGTCCCTGATATCATGATCATGATCACCATCTGCATCATCGACATGATCACCCAGTACTATGAGGGCGGAGGCGGAGGCGGTGGAGGAGGCGCTGGCGAGCTAGCAAATGGTACAGATCCTCCTGCCGGCTGCGGCGACTGAGCCAACATGGCAGGCCCGGCGTGGCCTCCTCTCATCGACGGCCGCGATCCGGCCGCTTTCGGCCGCCAATCGCCGCCTTTGCTCGGCCATGGCCCGCTTCAACTCGCTATCTCCCGCTCATCCGCGGTAGCACGATTCTGGGCGACTCTCGGCCAAAGAGAGGCACGGGCCACTTTCTTGTAGTTCTTTGGCAAGGTCACCAAAGACCGTATAGGCGACCCTTCTTCTTGCCGCCAATAATATTCGCCCAAACCATCGGCCGACGCACTGGATCCTCACGGGCTCGAGGCGGGAACATGAGGATGTGCGAGATCTAACCCGAGACATCCTCGCCTCAAACTCCTCTTGTCAAACATAAACAAATTAGTCAATTTTTATTGTAATAAAACAATATAAACATTGTTAAAAACTATTCATTATGTTTTATAATTACTTGGGTCCGCCTCGACCGCTCATCGACAAACTCACGGTACCTTTCCTAATATGAGTTGCACGATGGAGCTCGAATCGAACCTCCCTTTACAACCGCTGAGACTGTAATTATTTAATAAAAAAAGCTTAACTAAATAATAATAATAATAATAATAATAATAATAATAATAATAATAATAATAATAATAATATAAAACATACAAGTCGAAATTTGCGTCGCGCTTGACCGACCGAACCTCCAAAGATGTAAGCTCCCACCCTTTTCAGAGGCTCTATTCTTCTTCGCCTTTTAAACACAGCCTTAAACTCAGGGGAGTTCCAGTGCGCTTGTAGATGCTGCCAGATCTCATCTCCTATCCAAGTGGGCTGCCCATTGAGGCGGGCATCTCTAAGCATATCAGATAGGCGGTGGGAAGCCTTCATATGGAAGTTCTTCTTGATCTGCTCCTCCTGCTCTTCCTTCCAAGAAACCCTCTCCTGTATGAATATAAGACGTTATTAAAAATAATTGAGATTCATGAAATAAAAAAATAATACGCAACAAAAAAAAATAAACAACTTACTCTGAAAGAATTGAACATGTGCCTCCGCTCATCCACCGTCAGCGTCCCCCAGGTGGGCCAATAGGTGTGGTAATTTTGCTCAATTACTTAGTGATAGCCTTCGCGGTGGCTTTGTGGAAGGAACCTAAACAATAACAACATACCAAACAAGTTAAAAAATATAGGTTAAACTGTAATTTTAGTCCCTTATCCTTTTTTTAGTTTTCATTTAAGTCCATTAAGTTATGAAAATTACTTCAATTTCGTCCTTTCTTTTTAATTATTCTTTTTTGTCTTAGACGAAATACCATCTTACACGTGGCGGTTTGTTTTATTTTATTTTATTTTTCTGCCACGTGTCAGATGGTGATTCGTCTAAGAAAATATGAATAAATAAACAGAAAAGACGAAATTGATGTGATTTTTGAAGTTTAAGGGACTTAAATGAAAACTAAAAAAAGATAAGGGACGAAATTGAAAACTAAAAAAAAGATAAGGGGCAAAAATGTGTATTCAACCTACATACTCACCCTCTACCAGCTGGCCTGATAGCAACTCGGCCATCATGCAGCATCTGAATATCATCAACGACCTCCTGCTCATCCTGCTGCTGCTCAACCTCCTCGTCCTGCTGAACCCCGGTCTGATCAGGTGCCTGGCCCACACTATACTCCTGATCGGACACATGAGTGTCGGGCACCGTCTCAGACACAAAATGAGAGGAAGAAGCGGCAAGTGTCTGTTGGAACCACAGGGTGGGCATCATGTAAATGGGTGTCGATGCGAGAAGGTCTGCATCTTTGTGTAGGTGCCCAATGTGACGAGGCTGCGTAGGGGCGAACTCGGCTGGAGCCTTGTGTAGGCGTAGATGTATGCGACGCTGTGTGTGGATGACAACATCGCATAGCCAAAGATCATCAATCCTAATAATGTTCGGCCTCCGACGGCGAGGGGGTCGACAGCGATGCCCTTCCTTCCGGGTTGACCACTTCCGGGTGGTCGGAAGTCGAACCTGAACCTCCCGATGCCATATATGTCTATAGAGCAATTCAATAATATGATCATGAAATATTATATTTAAACATAACAATATTAAAAATGAATTCCAAAAAATAAACAAGTTATATGAAAATAATCGACAAAATAAAATATGTTGTTAGACATTAAATTCTCTAATTGTAAAAAGTTAAACAAATTTATTACGCCCATTACTCGCCCGGCATCGTCTTGAGATCTTGATGGTTACGCCACTTCTTTATTTAATTCCTCATCTCCATTTACATCTTCATATGTGATTGGATCGTCACGTAGTCGAGAAATGGGTTCAACTTCGTTTACTACGTTGACATGAGACATCTCATCCACTTGATAAGCCACTTCTTCCTGTGGATCATCTGCTTCAATGCGACCCCTTGGTTTTGTCTTTATTGCAACACACCAACCTTGTTTGTCCCTTCGAGTTGACGGATAAGGGACATAATACACCTGTCTTACATGTTGTGCTATGATAAACGGATCAAACATTTGGTATCTTCTGCTCATGCATATGTCAACAGTATTATATTTGCGATCCATTCTTGTGCCTCTACTTGACGGATCAAACCAATAGTAAGTTTCCAATGACCTTAATACATATCATCACATTATTTACAGATCATTATGTGAAGGCTTCATAACCAGAAGGCCGAAGTGCTTGACATATCTTTGTTTTTTCTTTTAACTTTATAGTATTAAATGAATTGTTTTACAGACAAAATAGGGGGAGCAGAAGCAAAAGTAGCGAAAAGAAAGAATATGATTCTTCAAATTTATCTCCATTTCTAAATAACATAAATAAAAACTTCCTAAGAAGAAAAGAAAATTAGATATAATATAAAGTGCAAAATGATATGCTTAGGAATAACAATCAAGAATTTTCCCACTAAGGCACAACAAAAAGGAAGAAAAAGAACAAAACTTATCTAAGTAACAAATGCTTTGGTACAATTCAGTGTCCTATCAAACACTAGAAATGTGATAGTTAAAGTCCCGGCAACATGAGTAAAAGGCAATTTGGGTAAAAATAATTCTTGCCATGGAGGCATAGCGAAAGAGTAGTTTCTATAAGTATAGTGAGACGTGGCAAGAACTCCATACACTCTCTTATTATGTGGCAACAAAAGATCACAATTACACCTATACCAGCCATTAAAACAAGATAAAGTTTCAAATCTAGGAGTTGAGCTTCTGCATAATTCTTGCTGACCAATTTGACTTCGTAATTAACTGTTGGGAATTTCAAATAAAAATCCCTAAGCCCCATTTTAGTGTGGGTAGATTCACTTAAGAAGAAGACAACACAAATTCAAAAAATGGATGAACATAGGATCATAGATTCACTTACTGAAATTGAGTTTGTGTTGCTTGCTAAATGAATAATCTACATGCTACCTTACTCTAACATAAAATATACATCAGACAAAATTTCCTCTGTGGAGAGAACTATACATCACTTCAACATAAAACATCCTTTGTTAGCCAAAACACACATCACTCAAAATTCTCTCTCTGGAGAGAACTATGAATCAAATCAAATAAATATGTCGGTGTGGGGGTCAACAGCCAACCCTTTTCCACCCAATGAGTCAACCGACATTTCGTTAGAGTGCATACCTAATTCTCAGAACAAGAGAGTGTCCACGTCCTTCGATGTGAGTGGCAGTCTCGGAGCAATGTGGTGGCCTCGAACTAAAAATACTGAAAAAACATAGAAAATTTTAACTAACAAGCTACCAATCAATAAGAGCAGAGCAACCATCAAACAACTAACAATCCACAAAATCAACTACGATTTTCATACTCATCACTCATGCGATTTTTTTTCATCCAACTACGATCAATATCTACATTCTGAAGTAATTAAGAATACATAATCAAGTTCAAAACCTAGAGATTGTTAATCAAAATATTTATCTAATAACATGCCCTATACTTCATCTCACATTAGCTGTCAAAAGTCAAGAAAAAAAAAAGAATATTATAGACTTAGCAAATATAAATGTACAAGTTCTTGCAAATTATCTGCTGAGAATTTAATCTCATCATATAAAACATGGTACAGAGTAGAATAAGTCATTCCATGTTCAAACAATACAAACAAGCAATAGCATTTCTATAAAGTTATACTTGAAATACCAAAGGTTGATACATTAGCAAACAAGTCACACATCTAAATATACTCTTACCAGCTTCGAGCAGAGCCTTTTTGTGTCTTTCTCCTAGCCACTGAGAAAATACAAAACAACCCCTCAACTTCAGAGCCATTAAAATAGTTAAGCAAAAGAAAAGTGGACAAAATGCTAAAATAATATCACAGCACAAGATAAATCAAAGCAAAAAACACTTGTAAGAAAAAACACTAGTGCAAAAATACACTCATTTTGAACATTTACAATTTCAAATGCCACCTCATAATCCAAAACACCCCATTGACCGAACACATAAAAGGGGGAACCTAAGCCATAAAAACCAGATCAAACACAATCCTTAAACAGAACAAACTGTTCCATCCATTCATAAACGCAGATAAAATATCAGGAGAGAAAAGGCTTGTTGGATGGGTAAGAGACACATGACATAGCTTTCACGTACTACAAGAAACAGCTGGTAATTTTAATTATTGAAATGACAATCAATAGTAAGTTTAATTGTCTACAAGCTTGTGCCTGAGAATATCTGGAAAAAAGGTTTAATTCATCACCCTTTATGTTTCCAGTTTCTCACACATTGATTGTCAGAATATTTTATTTATTATCTTCGTGATCAATGAATACATATTCTTAACTTTGTTTCTTATGAGCATCAGATAAATTGATATTCTTTTCTTTTCTTACCCTTTTTTTTATACTTTCAGGCAAAGCCACTTCTAGGAGGAAAAAGTACTCGAGTTGGGGATCCAATAGTCGAAACTCATATGAAGAAGAGCAACCGTTGGTCGGGTACAAGTAACAGCACAATGTCTCAAAAAGAAGCCTAAGGAAGGATTATCCATGAACATGGTAAGCCCCAATAATTATTTGTCATTCACAAAATTCAAACTACAGAAAGAAGAGAGCATGAAATCGCATTCAGTATAGTATCTAATTCCTGCCTGACCTAAAAGAATATACACTCAACATTATGTCATTGACATCGCAAATATACATTTGGCAAATTTCAGGTTGTTTCTGCATTACAAGGCATAGCAGATAGCGAACAATGCCACATTACACTAGACTTAACTTGGCTACATCATATTCTAGAACTGTGCCTGATATGAATGGTTCACAAGTTCAGGCTCTTTCTAGGTTACAAGGCACAGAAGACAGCAAACAGTGCCAGACATAAATGGTTCATAAGGTAACAAAGAAAATATAGTATAAGAAAGCATAGACATATTAATTAGAAACACAGTCATCTAAAGCATTCTAGTTAGGAGATCACCAACAAAACATGGATAAAAAACACTTGGAATTTATGTTTGCTATTAGAATACTGATACACTACAATAAAAGGGGCGTTGTAATGGAAGGGGAAAGGAATGTCGTAACTTACAGGATGCTGAAAACCAGATTAATGCTGAAACTGCACAGATTCAGTGTTGTGGCGGCGTCGTAACGGTGAAGGGAAACCGCACAGGTTCACTGTCGTGGTGACGGTCGTTACAGCAAGGGTGAACCACACAGGTTCAGTGTCGTGACGGCAAGGGCAAATCGCACAGATACAACATCGAGACGGCGAGGGAAATCTCGTCAAGAGGAATGGGGGTTTTAGTCTTGGTTCAGTGCTGGTTAGGTTTTGGCAAGCGGCAATGGCTTTCAGCGAGGCGAGCTTTTGAGGAACAACGAACGGCGACGGCGATGGCGGATGGGACGAAGCACCAAGGCGAACGGCGACGGCGACGGCGCGGAGAGAAAGCGAGCAGAAGACGCGATGGAGTGGTGGGAGAGAACGCGAGCTAAGACGCGAATGGCCGACGACAGAGAAGAGCACGACGACGACAACAGAGACGCGATGGTGGTGGTGGCGGCCTGGTGGTGGTGTGAGCGTGGTGGTGGTGGTGATGGTGGTGGTCGTGGTGGTGGCGGCGTAGTGGTGGTGGCAGTGGTGGCGGAGGAAGATAGGGAAGTGAAAGAGAAGAGGGATGAAGATGGAGGAGAAAGGGAAGGCTCGGTTTCTGGTTATTATCGCGCATTACCGACGGCTTTTTACCAACGGTGTAGGCCGTCGGTAAACTGTTCGGCCTTACCGACGGGTTTGTTAATTTACCGACGGTATAAGGCCGTCGGTATTTGAAAAATAGGCGCCAAAATAAAAATCTGTGCAATTACCGACGAGCATTGACCATCGGTAAATCAGATTCGATTTACCGACGGACTTTTTGTTTTACCGACAGCTTTGCCCGTCGGAAAATCCCACGTTAACCGATGGTCTGTGACCGTTGGTATAAGCCCGTCGGTAAATCCGAATTTTCTTGTAGTGATTCAACTCGCAAGGTGTATCCGTGGTGAACGTGCTTAAGCTGATTGATTAGTTTCTTATGCTTTTGCTGTCGATTTGGACATCGTTTGTATTTTTCAAGTAGATCTGGACATTCAACTTAGGTTTTTAGTAGTTTTCAAGTTTCTTATATGTGTTGTATAGTTCTGGACATCAAAGTTCCATCTTGATTAGTTCTTAAATAGATGAGGGTTTGTATTTTTTTTCCATTAATTCTCGTTATGGTATAGTTCTGGACATCAAAGTTCCATCTTGATTCTCGTTTTTTCCATTGATTCTCGTTATGGTATGAGCTCTGCTTTCGTGTAATGCTGCTAGAAAAAAGGGGGAATAAACAACACTTCCTTTAGGGAAGCGCTACTCATTCTCACCTTTAAGCAGCGCTTCTTAGTAAAAACGCTGCTTAAATGTGGGAATAAGTAGCGCTTCCTCCACTGTTTATTCTCTATTTTCAACAGTGCTGCTAATTAAGCGCTGTTTTTTTGTAACACATTATGCAGCGGCTGAATATGCAGCGCCTTTAAGCACTGTTTAAGGCTAAAATTAAGCGCTTTTTATTGTCTTTTTTTGTTGTAGTGTGTACTCCATGTCAAGGTTCATTGGTGGCCTATAAAACATGATGGGGTTCATTGGTGGTGGTGGAATAATGAGATAAAATGGTAGATTTTGAGAATTTTCACTAGCAGAAATAGGTTGACAATTTTGCATAAAATTGTTGAAATTAAACTAATTGGGATCCATTTGACAAAAACAAATGAAATTGTGACTAAACAAGTTGTGTGCAAAAATTGTGAGTTGAGAAGTTGTGTGAAAAATTGAGTGAAAATGAAGCACAATTTATAGACAATAAAGAAAAAACAGTAACTTTAAATCCTTTGTACATTTCAATTACCCAATTTTTTTCTACCTCAACGACAATGTTTCAGTCTAAATTCATGAAAGTCCCTATCTCAACAGTACCATTTTTTACTAAATTTGCCAAAATCTCTCTCGAATGTTTTCAACACTTTTTTAACTCGTTTCTCATGCACATTTTTTAATCAACAGTAACAATTTACCCAAATCTCTCTCGATATACTTTGTCCCTCAAAGAAAATATTTTAACACTTTTCTCTACCCAATACCCACTACTCAATTTACTCAATCTCCAAAAGTTTCTCACGCGGTCGTTTCCCACTACTCAATATCCGTTTCAATTTCCCAAAACACTTAATATCTCTCTCTCTCTCTCTCACAGTAGACCATCCCTCGTCCCTTACAATTTATCTCATCTACAGAGCCATTCCTCCCTTATTCCTCTGTTGTAGAACCACACCTGATGTGGACCTAAAAGGAGCTAATAAGGAGAAAAGGAATGAGAAATTCAAGTCATGACTTTAGAATAATTTTTGGTTTATATATTAGTTTAGATTTGGTTGTATTTTGTTTTTAGTTTGAATTGTAATAAGGGATTAAATTCCTTAGTATTAGGAGTATGCTTTTTAATTAGGATTATGTTTTAGCTTATGAGTATATTTGTGTTTGTGTGTATGCACCTATGGCTTAGGCACCATGGTGTGTAGCTTAAGCATAACCCTAGGTAGTTAAGGAACTTTATGAGTTTTATTTTATAACTTTAAATGGAATGAAAATACACTTTTAGTGTGAGGATAGAGAGATGCTCTCTAGGATTCTTGGATGACCTAAATTAGAATCTTATCAACCGTCTCTTACTCTTTTGGCGATTCATCGTTGATCTTATCATTCCCTTGTGGAGTGTGGCGATCATTCTTCCATCTTCTTATCTTTTTTTTTGATAGGCAAATGTTAGTTGTTAGTAATTGTTAGAAATGTTAGTTTCCTGGGTTTGAACCCGGGATCTCTAGCTTACACTCCTTCAGCATCCCTTAGCTCACCAACCGAGCTACCTACTTGGGACCTTCCATCTTCTTATCTATTTCATTTGTTTGTTTATTTTCCCATTTATTTGCTATTTTGATTCAAGAAATCACTTGGTTAGATCCTAGGTTTACATGGATTTATCATGAACCATATCAAGTGGTATCAGAGCTTGTACCAAGTGTATTTGCCCTTGAATCAAAAAAAAAAATCTGCACAAAAAAAAATATGAGCAGCTTCACGTTTTTGTTGGCTGGATAATTGATTCATGGCTTCATGCTTTGCTTATTGGCGAGATTCTGATTGGTGCCTCTGATAAGTCTTCATCACATGTAGATTTATAGTGCTTAATTGGATATTTGTGTTGTGATTGAAGAGAATTCAAAGTGATTACTTGCTTAAATTGGGTAATTTAGTGTATTCACTTGGATTCATTCTAACGTTTATGCGTTAATGTTTTCTATGATTTTTTATCTCTAAGTGCACAGAAATGGGAGCATAGCTAAATGATTGACTTGAAAGCGCGTCTGGAAGCGCTGTTTTCTGACATAGAAGATTCCAAAAGCTATATCTTGAGCCACACTAATCCAAATGAGATGATCTTGGTCTTGTTGGAAATATAGAAGAATTATCTACAACTTTGATGAAGGAACCAAGATCTAAATCAATCTCTAAGTTGGGGTAATTTGTGCTACAAGTTGATAATGTGATGCTGTCTCAGCCTGACACATGTTCAGTGTTTTAATCATATCTGGAGTTGTAGGTGTCCAAATGAGATGAAACTGGTGCCATTGGAAAGCTAAGATCCATAGCTTCAACTTTCATGAAGACACCTTGAGCTAATTCGGACTTTACAGAGGTGAAAAATGCATCACAACATGGAAGAACGGGTGCAGGATTGATCGCGTGCGCGTGGAGCGCATTTGGAGCGCATCCGGAGAGCAAATTCTGGTCCCTTGCTGTTTGTCTGCGCGCAGAGTGCGCGCGAAGCGCACCCGGAGCGCTTCTGACGTGCTGAAACGTTAAAAACTCGTGTTTTTGATGTTTTGCATCATTCTTGACCATTCCAAAGACCTAAAAACGTTGGAGGCTTGTCAAGGGGTGCTAGGGATTCATTCTCCACCATCTCCAAGGAGGATTCAAGCTTGGGAACAAGGATTTGAGTCTTTAATGGAGTGGTTCTCTACCATTGTTTCTATTTTCTGGTTTGGTTTCTCTTTTTCCATGAGTAACTAAACTCTTTTAGGCTAGGGTTAGATGAATTTTGTGGAAACCCTTATGTAGTTGGATTCTATTATTTCAATGCAAGTTTATTCATGTCAATTGATCCTTCATCTCTGTTCTTAATGCCTTTTGATAATTGATAACTATTAAATTGAATTTGGATTATGCTCACAATTGGAAAATTGGGGTTTTTAACTAGCACTGAGATTGTTGGACATATCTATAGGGTTATAGGAATATAATTCTATTTGGTATGAGTTTGTATGAATCTTTATTCTTTATGCTTGATTTAAGTAATTTGAACCTAAGGGATTAGGGCTTATTAGTTGAATCAAAGGGACTAAGAGGAAAGGGATTTTCGTTAATCTAATTTAGAGGATTTAAACTTCAATTGTTCATGAGTATTGCTTGCATTGGTTTTGAATTCAATTGCATAAAGGTGGAAACTAAAGGATTCAACCCCTAGTCGCCTTTAATTATTCGAATTCAATTACCTTTTATTATTTTCAGTCGTTACAAATATCATCAATTTCAAATACCAAATATTCTGTTCTCGTTCAAAATTGTTACAAAGTTGTTGAGTTAATTAGTCAATCACAATCCCTGTGGACTCGATCTTTTTATTACTTGACGATGAAATCGTACACTTGCGATTTAGCCTATCAAGTTTTTGGCGCCGTTGCCGGGGATTGTTGAATTGATTTTTAACACGGCAAACGAGTACTTTTTGAACAATTATTTTTTATATTTGTTTTTATTTTCTGTTTATAAAAAAATATTGTTATAATTGTTGCGGTGCTACTTACCTTTTCTTTTAGTGTTGTGCATGCGAGGTAAACAAACAGGTGAGCTGTTGTTTGACCCAGAAATTGAAAAGACAGCAAAGGCTAATAGGAAGAAGGCAAGGGAAGCAAGACAACAACAAAATCAAGCCTCTGCTTCTACTTCTCTCATTAAAACTCTAGTAGTAATGGGGGACGTACCACCACCACCGCGCACCTTGGGCGATTTTGGGAGAAGGAACAATCCAAGGGGTGTCATGGCCTACCAACTGGAGGAAGCAAATGCTTTTGAGATCAAACCATCCCTGTTGAGCACTCTCAAGCAAAACCAATTCGCTGGGGATGAAATTGAAGACCCAAATCAGCACTTGGTAAATTTCTATGAAATCTGTGGCACCTTCATGCTGAATGGAGTGACAGAAGGGGCCAAGAAACTAAGGCTTTTTCCTTTTACCCTACGAGATAGAGCAAGAGATTGGCTGCACACTTTGCCTATAGGAAGCATCACTACTTGGGATGATTTGGAGGATAAATTTATGAACAAATTTTTTCCACTCTCCAAGTTCATCAAAAGAAGAGGTGAAATTCATGGGTTCCAGCAGAACCATATCGAAAATCTGTATGAGGCTTGGGCTGAAAAGATGTCCCGACCATGGGTATGATGAGTTTAATCAGATGCAGATGTTTTGCAATGGGTTGAGGCCAAATACAAGAATGATGCTGGATGCCTCAGCTGGAGGTACAATTAACAGTAAAACAGCTGAAGAAGCAAGAACTTTAGTGGAGCAAATGGCTTCCAATGAGCAGTTGTGTCAAAATGATAGAGGAACACAGGGTAGAAGAGGACTCCTTGAGCTAGAAACACAAGATGCACTCTTGGCTCAAAATAAATTGGTCTCTCAACAATTGGAAGCTATCACCAAGGAGCTTAAAGCGCTGAAAACGGGAGCCCTTATCCCCGCTCAGGTGAACCAGTTGAACAGGAACTTGAGATGTGACTTTTGTCAAGGACCTCATGAGAATGGAGGTTGCGATGCTAAGGGATTTTCGAATGAGCAAGCTAACTACATGGAAAATTTTCAAAAGCAAGGAGGGAATCCTTATTCTGACACCTATAATCCTGGGTGGAAGGATCATCCCAACTTTTCTTGGAAAGCGACAAGATAGCCCATCATCAAGCAACCTCCACAACCTCAAAAGTAAGAGAAGCCAAATCAATTAGAAGAAGCTCTCACTCAATTCATGAAGATGACTCAATCCAACTTCCAGAATATCCATTCCAACTTTCAGACTCATGAGTCTCATTTCAAGAACCAGGAGGCCTCTATCAAAAATCTGGAGAGTCAAATTGGGCAACTCTCAAAGCAACTCATGAGCAAACCAAAGGTAAGTTTTACGCTAGCACGGTTGATAATCCTAAAAATGAGAACTGTAGTGCAATTACTTTGAGAAGTGGAAAAATAATGTCTCAAGTTGAGGGAAGAAAAAGAGTGAAAAAGTGAGGTGGACGGAGTTGAAAATGAGAGCAAGAAAATAAAGAAAAAGAAGAAAAAGAGAGGTTGAGAAGAAGTCCAACTTAGAAGAAGGAGGCATAGTTATAACGAGCAGTGCAGGTGGGAAATAAGCCCAAAGTGGTTCCTCCATATAAGAAGCTGCCATATCCTCCTGTGAGCAAGAAAAAGGAGAAGGATAAACAATTCTCTAAGTTCATGGATGTCTTCAAGCGCCTCCAGATCAACATTCCTTTCGCAGAAGCTCTTGAGCAAATGCCTTTATATGCCAAATTCATGAAGGAATTATTGACTAAGAAGAAGAAATTCAAAGAAGATGAGACTGTAGTTTTGACAGAAGAGTGTAGTGCCATCATTCAAAGAAAGCTCCCTCCAAAGCTGAAAGACCCTGGAAGCTTCACAATTCCCTGCACTATTGGGAATTTAAATATTGACAAAGCCCTTTGTGATTTGGGAGCTAGCATCAATTTGATGCCGTTATCTATGTTGAAGAGGCTGGGAGGAGGTGAAGTCAAGCCTACAAAAATGACACTGCAGCTGGCAGATAGGTCAATCAAATACCCTTATGGAGTTATGGAAGATGTATTGGTAAGGGTTGGCAAATTCCTTTTTCCGACAGACTTTGTGATCCTTGACATGGAGGAAGACAAGGAGGTCCCTCTTCTTCTTGGAAGACCTTTCCTAGCTACAGGAAGAGCCTTGATTGATGTCCAACAAGGTAAATTAATTTTGAGGTTCCAAGATGAGAAAGAGACTTTCAATGTCTTTGAGGCTATGAGGCATCCCGATGACACCGAAAAGTGCTCTAGAATTGATGTGGTTGGGCAGCCGGTTGGAGAGAATCTTGATCAAGACCGACCTTCCAAACCCTTAGAGAAGGTGACAATGAATTCTATTGAGGAGATGTCTAAAGAGCTAGATGATAGGATGGAAAAAAATTTAGTGCAGGAAAAAGGAAGAAAATGAAAGAATAGTCTGCATATGGGCCATGGGAAACAATTCCCAAATTGCAAAATTCCAAAGAAGGCACATGTAGAACCTACTCATTCTTATGAAAAGCGCACCAAACAGGTGAGGGATGACAATGTCCACCCACATAAATTCAAGAGGAGAAAAAGGTGACCAATGCCAAAAAGGGAAATGATTTCTATGCAAGCACTCAGGGATATGGGTGTGCATCTTCCCAAGGAAGGTGGTGCTTCAATCTTCTTTTCCTCCTTTAAGGAGCCTTGATCGACTCCTTCAAGCGTCAAGCTAGTGACGTTAAAGAAGCGCTTCATGGGAGGCAACCCATTGGTGGTGGCGTCAGGCGGCCCACCTTTCTCATTTCAAGCTAGCGGTTGAGTTGAGCGGCTCAACACACGGGTTCTACCTTTCTTTCCATTCTTTTTCTATTTATTTATTTTTATTTTTTTTTATGTTGAATTTATTTTCATTTGTGTGTGAAGTTGATACCATGCACCCTATGACTGAGCTCTTGTCCCTCTATGGAATTCCTTTTCATCTGAGAATTTGTTTGTGAACTGTACTCTTATTGTGTGCATGATGTGTATGATCAAGGAACTGAAACTTTTGTTGACATGAACCTTTTTAAGCAACTTCTTGTAACCATAACTTTTGAGAATTTCAGTGGTCATGAATCTTTTCCCATTACAAAAGCAAAATTTGTGAGTGTTTGAGCCTAAACAGTAATTTATTTATTCTTGAGTGCTCTACCATTTGTATGAATTCCTCGGAACTTGACTCGGTTCTTGATTGCTTTTGCATTGCATGTGAACACACACACAGATGATTGAGATCTTTATTTTTGTTTGAACAGCTAGAGCCTTTGATTGCCTACCCTTGTGATATTATCCTTTGCTAGCCCTTTTGAGCCTTAAGCTTGTTTGTTGAATTTTAAGCTCAATACAAGCCAATAACTGGAAAAACCAATTGTCCCTTTAAATTGGAGTTGAGAGATTGTTTTCTATAAAATTGGTTATTTGGTTGTGAATTAAGTTTGGGGTTGCTTGAGGGCAAGCAACAATCTTAAGTTTGGGGTGGCTACACAAAGCATGTGCATGTAGTCATTTCAGGAAAAAAAAATGAACAAGCCAGAGGAGAATAACAATAAAAAGATTCAAATTGTTATTTCAAAAAAAAAAGAGAAAATAAAAGAAAAATCAAAGTGAGAAAGCAAGGAAAAAGTTCTCTTGTGGTTTGTTAGTACTAAAGTTGAAGGTGATTGGGGGAAGTTTGTGAACTGATACAAGGTATGGATAAAAATAATAGAGGCATCTCTTAACTCCAATTAAGTTAGCCTAGATCCAAAGAAATATCCTCCCTTACCTAAGCCCCATTTCACCCTTTGAAAAGATCTCATAATGTGTGTGGCATTTGTGTGTTTTTGCTTTCTTAGAATTTTGTCAAGCCTATGGTAGATGATTGCATTTGGTGTGAGTTGAGTGTAAACAGTATCCTGAGACACTTGAGTGGAGTGAAACACATTATCTAGAAAGGTGTAATGGGAATTGATTTGTTGCTCTGAGTAAATAAATTCATTTTGGTTACATGATTTGTGATAATTGGAAATCATGAATACAAAAGAGTAGGTGAATTGATTGTGCATGGATTGTCAAAAAATTTTATGAAAAGTTCACCTAGATGAATTGGAATTATTTGAAATCCAACCCATGTTTTTTATTGAGTTTGCTTGAGGACAAGCAAAGAGCTAAGTTTGGGGTTGTGATAAGTCTTCATCACATGTAGATTTATAGTGCTTAATTGAATATTTGTGTTGTGATTGAAGAGAATTCAAAGTGATTACTTGCTTAAATTGGGTAATTTAGTGTATTCACTTGGATTCATTCTAACGTTTGTGCATTAATGTTTTCTATGATTTTTTATCTCTAAGTGCACAGAAATGGGAGCATAGCTAAATGATTGACTTGAAAGCGCGTCTGGAAGCGCTGTTTTCTGACATAGAAGATTCCAAAAGCTATATCTTGAGCCACACTAATCCAAATGAGATGATCTTGGTCTTGTTGGAAAGATAGAAGAATTATCTACAACTTTGATGAAGGAACCAAGATCTAAATCAATCTCTAAGTTGGGGTAATTTGTGCTACAAGTTGATAATGTGATGCTGTCTCAGCCTGACACATGTTCAGTGTTTTAATCATATCTGGAGTTTTAGGTGTCCAAATGAGATGAAACTGGTGCCATTGGAAATCTAAGATCCATAGCTTCAACTTTCATGAAGACACCTTGAGCTAATTCGGACTTTATAGAGGTGAAAAATGCATCACAACATGGAAGAACGGGTGCAGGATTGATCGCGTGCGCGTGAAGCGCATTTGGAGCGCATCCAGAGAGCAAATTCTAGTCCCTTGCTGTTTGTCTGCGCGCAGAGTGCGCGCGGAGCGTACCCGGAGCGCTTCTAACGTGCTGAAACGTTAAAAACTCATGTTTTTGATGTTTTGCATTATTCTTGACCATTCCAAAGACCTAAAAACGTTGGAGGCTTGTCAAGGGGTGCTAGGGATTCATTCTCCACCATCTCCAAGGAGGATTCAAGCTTGGGAACAAGGATTTGAGTCTTTAATGGAGTGGTTCTCTACCATTGTTTCTATTTTCTGGTTTGGTTTCTCTTTCTCCATGAGTAACTAAACTCTTTTAGGCTAGGGTTAGATGAATTTTGTGGAAACCCTTATGTAGTTGGATTCTATTATTTCAATGCAAGTTTATTCATGTTAATTGATCCTTCATCTCTGTTCTTAATGCCTTTTGATAATTGATAACTATTAAATTGAATTTGGATTATGCTCACAACTGGAAAATTGGGATTTTTAACTAGCACTGAGATTGTTGGACATATCTATAGGGTTATAGGAATATAATTCAATTTGATATGAGTTTGTATGAATATTTATTCTTTATGCTTGATTTAAGTAATTTGAACCTAAGGGATTAGGGCTTATTAGTTGAATCAAAGGGACTAAGAGGAAAGAGATTTTCGTTAATCTAATTTAGAGGATTTAAACTTCAATTGTTCATGAGTATTGCTTGCATTGGTTTTGAATTCAATTGCATAAAGGTGGAAACTAAAGGATTCAACCCCTAGTCGCCTTTAATTATTCGAATTCAATTACCTTTTATTATTTTCAGTCGTTACAAATATCATCAATTTCAAATACCAAATATTTTGTTCTCGTTCAAAATTGTTACAAAGTTGTTGAGTTAATTAGTCAATCACAATCCCTGTGGACTCGATCTTTTTATTACTTGACGACGAAATCGTACACTTGCGATTTAGCCTATCACCCATCATTAGCCAGCTGCACGAGCACATTCACGATTTGGGTATTCTTCGAAGTAGTTTCGGATAAGTTCAATCAAGGCTTGGGTTTAGGCAAGTGTGTTTGTTGATTTACCTCACTTCCCATCAATATTTATCATTAATATCCGTTATAAGTATTGATTCTTGTCGATTGAAAAAAAATTCTGCACTTTGTGTTCTTGAAGTTCTTGAATATAAAATTTCAACTTCATTTTCATGCAATTTGATACAAATTTATGTGCAATCTTGAGTTGTTAGCTGATTATAAGTGTCATAATATGTGTGGAAAGGTTTGGTTTGGTGATTACTTGCTGCATTTTCGGTGAAATTCGAATTTTATAGTTGCTGAAAATTTTCTGGAAATTTTATTTCCAGCTTCATCACCTTCTTCACTTGCAACTGTTGATCTAAAATTTCATTTGTAAACTTGATTTTGATGTTATTTCTTCCATATATGTCCGATTCTGGAAATTCAAAAGCCTAATTTCATTAGTAAAATGAGAGGAATTCAAATGTGTAGAGAAAAATATGAAAAGAAAAGCACTTAAAAAAGTGATTCTGCGCAAAAGCACTTATAGAAAAAGGCATTTTCCAAACAAAAAAAAAAATTCAGAATTGCTGAGGATGATACATCAATCATTTTTGCATAATTTTTGCCTATATTAGACATTATAAGTTTGATTTTAGTACTTTACCTTCCACATATTTGTGTCATACACATATTCGGATCACTTAGTCATTTGGTTCTAATCTTTGTTGAGTTGTTTCATTGATAATCTATTTAAGTGTGCCTTTCTTTGCTTAGGTTTTTCTTGTTTGTCTTTTAAATTCATTAGTTTTATCTTAGAAGTTTCTCTTGTCTTGTTTGGCCTCTTGAATGATAACCTTCATGTGTGTTTTGCCACAATAGTGTAGAGGTTTACCACAAACTTGATTGAGATTTGTTTGGTTGCTTTTAAGAACTTGAAAAGTTGCTTTAGGGAGTGGTAAAAGGCAAGTGTGAGCATTATAGTAAAAGCTATCATTGAGTAATATACACGAGTGATACATCTATTGAGTGCAAACAATTAGTGAGTGGTAAGGGCCTTTTCATCTTTGTTCTTATTCTTATCGGATTATTGTACTTGTTGACTTGGAATCATGAGTGGAAATGAATCAAACCCACCTTCTCCTAGAACCGCTTCTCTTGTGGATTGTTTTACAAGGATATTGAATACTCAAATGAATGCCTAGAGAGAAGAGCTTGGGAACCAAAGAGAGAAGAGGTCTCATCATGGGAGATCTTTTCCTCATGAAGATGACCTTGAAACCGAGAGAAGGAGCAGACAAAGAGAGCATGTGCGAAACCATAGAGATCATTATGAAAGAAGGCATAAAGATTATCATGAGGAATACAAAAGGTATAAAAGGGATGATTAAAAGGTTTGAAAAGAGAGATAGGAAAAAGGAAAGAAAGCATAAGGAGTATGAACGAGAAAGAAAGTGTAAAGAATTTATGGAGGGTCCTGAGTATGAGAAGTATTTAATTAGAGAATTTTTGGAGGATCCAAAGTATGTTAAGTATCACGAAAAAATGAGGAAGAGAAAAGAGGAAAGAAAACAAAAGAAAGCATTGAGAGAAAAAGGATAAAGTCTTGAGGAAAAATGAGAAATTGAAAGAAACGAGTGAATGCAAGATTGAGAGTGCATTTGAAAATGAAGTAAAGAGTGAAGAAAAAGAAAAGAATGAGGGAAAAGAAAAGAGTGAAAAGAAACTTGAGGTAAAGGAAATAATTTTGGATACTTCTTTTATTGCTAACCTTCATCTTTTGCCAAGTTGTGTTGATTCTAGTGTAAAGAAAGTTGATGATGACATACCAAAGGAAGTTTGCAAGACAACCAATGTGCTTGAAGACTTGACTTCAAAGAAAATACCCCACGGTTTGGTCACTTGCTTGGATCCCCAAGAGTATGTACATCCTAATTTTAGATTTAATAACATGCATGGTGAGTTACATGGGTCTTGCTTTTCTTCTACTTATGTTGGATTTGATGATTTGTTTGAATTGCATGACTCTTGTTATCCTTCTCCAAAAGTTTCATTTGAAATCGTGAATTATGATGCACTCAATCCATATTATTCTTCTGAGCTTACCTTTCGGGTTATGAGCCAAGACTTGAATGAATTCATTGATAAATGTTGTGTTGCATTCTATGGTGATAGTTTGGTTCATAGAAATACTTTTGAAGGATGTGTTGAATTTCTTAAAACCAAGAAGCATGTTTTGAATGAAGAACACTTTGTGTCAATTAACTTTAGCACCCCTGGTTTTATTATGAGCACTAAATGATTACATGTGGAATTCATTGATGGGTTCACTATCACACCTCTTCTTACTCTACCTATTGTTGCAAAACCTTCTAAGCTTCAATATAATGCTCCTAATGTGCTTGAAGTTGATTTGTGTCCAAAGGATCCATCATTTGTGTGTGATAAGGAGAATATCCATGAGACTCAATGTGTTTTTGAACCTTTGCAAAGAAAGAGTGTTTTCTCCATTGTCACCAAGTCCAATCCAAGAATGGTATATTTGAGCATTAATGTCAACTCCAAGAGGTATTACTTTGTCCTCACCTTTAAATTTTCTTACCTTGGCTATGAAGGTGTTGGGATGTTGCTTCCACAAGATAGAAACCTGTTTCACCCACTTGCTACATATAGCAGTTTTTACCAATTTCCATTTGACCCCGGGGGAAGGGTTAACATTGTTCTTCGTGTCATTGACTTGCGCTTTTCTTCATGTAGGTTATGATGGAGCTAAATTCGAGGTCGAATTTCTTCCAAGAAGGAGGGGATGACGTGGACCTAAAAGGAGCTAATAAGGAGAAAAGAAAGGATAAATTCAAGTCATGACTTTAGAATAAATTTTGGTTTATATATTAGTTTAAATTTGGTTGTATTCTATTTTTAGTTTGAATTGTAATAAAGGATTAAATTCCTTAGTATTAGGAGTATACCTTTTAATTAGGATTATGTTTTAGCTTATGAGTATGTTTATGTTTGTGTGTTTGCACCTATGGCTTAGGCACCATGGTGTGTAGCTTAGGCACAACCCTAGGTATTTAAGGAACTTTATGAGTTTTATTTTACAACTTTGAATGGAATGAAAATACACTTTTAGTGTGAGGATAGAGAGATGCTCTCTAGGGTTCTTGGATGAACCAAATTAGAATCTCATCAAGAGCCTCTTACTCTTGTGGCGATTCATCCTTGATCTTATCATGCCCTTGTGGAATGTGGCGATCATTATTCCATCTTCTTATCTACTTCATTTGTTAGTTTATTTTCCCATTTATTTGCTATTTTGATTCAATAAATCACTTGGTTAAATCCTAGGTTTACATGAATTCATCATGAACCATATCAACACCCCTCCTCTCCCATTCCGCGAAAAAACCCCCACACCCCTCTTCCCTCATATGGATTGTCGGTACTGACGATCTTGCCCATCGGTAATTCAATTGGCTACGATTCAACAATCCAATTATTGAGAATCAATGAAAAGAAGCACACAGATCTTCATTACCGACGACCTAGCACGTCGGTAATGACGTGTCACATGTAACTTTACTGATGGACTAACCCGTCGATATTCAAAAGTGAAGTTCACCGACAGACAAACCCATTGAAAACGAGGCGAAAAATTAAGGCGCTAAGAATAGCAACAGTTTTACCGACGAGCGTCCTTATGTAAAGTTCACTTTTGAATAATGACAGTCTGGCCCGTCGGTAATATTTACCGATGGCTTGGCCCGTCAAAAACCGTGTATTTATTAACGATTTATGTGCCCTTCGGTACCAGACTGTCAGTAAGACCTTGTTTTCTTGTAGTGAGCCAATTACCAATTAATTAAGTACGTAGACAACATATGCAACCATTGAAGGGCTACCTTTTTAGGGTTAAAGGGAAAATGTGACAGATGACTATGTTAAGACTCCAACAAACAACATAGAGTCGCTGAATGCCTCGAGACGTTCTTAAGGATTCAGGGTTCCTATATAGGACTTAATCTTTCTTGGCATTTTGAGTCTATTAGGGATGCAGACTACAAAAATTTTAACAATGAAAGAGTCACGGGATTGAGATATCTCTCTTATTGCTTGAACTATGTTATATATCAAAATTTCACTTGCAAGATGTGTTTTAGCTAGGTTGACAACAATTGTGGTTGTTTTTGGGGTTATTTCCTTCTCCGGTGGTCTAGGGCCTTGACAAAGATAAAGCACTCAAACTCATGTATTTTCTTTTCCATGTATTGAACCCTATCATCTTTAAGGGGAAAGGAAGAAGGGTGTGATCAATGTTATACATTATCCCATGCCAAATAGAGTATTGAATATGTCGTTCCAAGCAATGGGGAATGTTGTCACGAATCTGTACATTCTCAACAGTTTCGTCCACAGTTGGAAAGGATGGGGGGCAAGTGGGAAGATAGAGGACGGACAAAACTATGATTTGGTAGATGGTATTATCTTCAACATGGCACTCAAAAGTGTGGTGAGGTAAGGTTGTGGTTGTTAGAGGTCGGAATAACTTTATCGATTTCACATATCACTAATTGAAAAATTGTATTATCGACAAAAATTAGACGTAAAGATAAATTTATCTCTAATTCTTTCGGAAGTGTTAGAGACGTCAAAAGTAGAGACTAATTTCATTTTTTTTGTTTCTATTTTTCGTCAGTAATTAAACTTTTTTTAATAGTATATGACACCAAAATATCTTTGTTGAGACTTGAGGTGTCTCCTCTAATTAGATTCTAGTGTTTGCTATGGCTATTGTGCACAACGAAGAGAACAGAGACAATACTAGTTATATAATTTATTTCTGAAATCAGTGTTTGCTTGGTAGGTAGAGTAATAATATGGAACAATGTGCACTGTTAAGAGAGTGTGTGTAACTCCTCTTTATATAGATGCGAGATGTAGGTGAGTGAAAATTGGTTCACTATATGTAAAAAAAATGCTCTAGATCTTAGAACGTGGATAATTAGGATGGCTTCTGAGCAAAAATGCGTGACATATTGATTTTTTTTAACAACAAAAAAGAATTATATTAAATAGAGAGTACAAAAGAGTAATCCAACCCGATTTTGTTTTTGAGAGTTAGTGACAATTGTTTCTAAGAGAGTTATCCAGAATGATGTGAGTGCATGTGTTGTTGTGAGTAACACTACTGCGAAATTACCTTTTGGAACAGGGATTTTAAATCGGTTGTCTTAAACAACCGATTTAAAAATAAAGGCGGTGGCAATTTTGAAATTAAATTGAAGTTTTAACATTATGATACACATTTTAAATCGGTTGTTTATCCCAACCGATTTAAAAGCTTTTACGAAAAATGAATTTAAATTGGTTGTGATAAATAACCGATTTAAATGGGCTTTTAAATCGGTTGTTTATGATGACCGATTTAAAATACGCAATATTTTAAATCTGTCAATATAATCACCGATTTAGAAGACCCACACGGAAGTTATTTTTCTTTTCCCTCTTCTTTTCCCTCTCAAACCCTACAGTGCTCTCAAACCCGTAGACACATTTTGGTGAGAATCTCTCCTCGCCGCCGTGCCTCTATCCTCGCCGCCATGCCTCCATCTTCAAGCTCGCATTGGGTTTTGCTCGCGTAGGGTTTTGCTCGCCGTTCTCCTTCAAGCCGCCGCGACCATTCGTTCTCCTTCAAGCTGCCCTGCCATTCGTCCTCCTTAGCTTTCTTCTTCAAGCCGTCGTCGCCGTTCGAGGTCTCCTTTTTTTTATTTATGTCTTCCTTTCTTAGGTTTGGTTCAATTGGTTGATGAAACTATAACCCCACCTTTTTGCGTTTCGGTAGCTTTACTTTGTTGTCTATGGCTTTACAACAGTATAAAGATTTTCTTGGGTGCATATGATACACTGCATTGTTTTGATATGTGTTTATTGCATGCAATTCAGAGAAAGAAATAGAAAATTCTGAACCTGAACAAATTGATGGCTCAGAAACGGATTTTACTGCTGTCCTGAATGCTTGGTATTCCGCTGGCTTCTATATTGGGAAGTAAGTCTATCAAAAGTCTTATTTTTGATAAATTTCAGTTCATTTTATTCTCTGCTTTGTATATATTTCTAGAAGGTAATTGAAATTATGATGATAACAGGTATATATTCTCTGCTTTGTATATACAGTGCGGCATGCAAACTAAGTTGGAACGGATTCTTTGCACATGAAATTGGATATCGTATGAAGGGAACCGAAAGGACTGTTACTGCACCAGGTTTTTGAACGGCAAATGTCCCGTACTGTTGCGGTAAGTGAAGACCAAACCGCTCATTTTGAATTGAACTATGAGTATATATTAACCATGATTGAAAGCTACTTAAGGGTTATCTTATCAGGGGTTAGGGGAGATGAACCAGCATATATATATGAACCTTTGAAATATCGAAATTTATGCACGTTTTTTAATTGACTTTGAACAAATGAGCAGTGGCTAAATGGCTATTCTAGCTGTGTCATAGGAACCTTATTTTTATTACAATGAACAAGTAATACATGCGGGAAATATGAGTCATATGTGTCACATTAAAACGGTTGGATGTACATATGTTTTATTGACTTTGAAATTGATATTCTAATACAATTCAGAATCGAAGAATTTGTTTCTTCATTCATTTATCCAAAATCCAAAATTTATTAAGAAAAAAAAAATAGTCACTTAGAAAGTATTTTATATATTTGATTATGGAAGACATTTGCAATACCGGACATTAATAATGAGAAAATTTTAGATGGGAGGGGACATATTTCATCTATTTGAGGGGTTCATTGATTTAAAAGTTTCACATATAATAAAGTTAGATGGCTAAGTGCAAAAGGCTCTCACTACGTGGGGTGTGGGAAAAATAAATGTACGCAACTTCACTTTTACAAGTAGATAGATTGTTTGATATCCGGATCACAAGTTAACAACCTTACCGTTTACCAATGTTTGTTTTCATAATAACAAAATTAGATCACTCACCGGGATTCATTCCCTTTTATAATAACAAAATTAGAATGCTTATTTTTTTGTGATCAGTAAATGTTGAAATATTTATTTGTAGACCATAATTAGCATGTATATCGACAACTTTCCCTTCTAAACCAAAATGTTGAAAGAAAAAAAAAGACGTGTCTTATTTTTATTTTTTTCCCCCTCTTCTAAACCAAAATTAGCATGCATATTGACGACTTTCCGTTTTAAGCTGATTCATTGCGTAAGTCGTAAAGGATTATGTTGTTGTATTTCTGAATATCGTGCATGGTTGTTTTCTAGCTGTTGGAATGTTAATCGATCACACGCAACTGCACGTGCCATTGCATGCATCAGGTCTATTGAGTGGTTGTTGATTTTTATTTTTATTTTTTAAAAAGAGAGAATTTCGATTGAGTGAAGTTCATCAAGATGGACAATATGCTGTTGTTGTGAAGTTTTTGCATAAGATGTTTTCTGCATAATCTCTGGAGTTTTAATTCTTACGTCTTAAGTCTTGCAAATCCTTGATTTACATAATGGGTAATTATAGTTGTTGTAATGTGACTGTGTAGGTATATACATGAATTTGAGTTGTTTGGAATGGTAAAAATATGTTTGAGTTGTTTGGAATGGTAAAAATAAGAGTATGCAAGAATAATAACTTAGTATGATAGATTTTTGAGAATGTCTGAATGATGTGAACATGATACTTTGGAAGGGTGGATGCCAAAATGCTTGATGATTCTTTATGTTTGGATCCCTTGCTTGATGATTATTTATGATGTATTAAAGCAATGTCAAATGAACAACTAATGGATCATGGGAATCAGATGATGGATGAACCCTGCTCTATTTTTATTTATGGATGGATCTGAGATTTCTTTCTATCTCTCATTGGCTTTGTAATTAGTACTATTCTCCTGGTTTTGATTTTGTAAGGTAATTATATTCCTATTAGCTTTCTTTCTGGTATTAGGTTTTTCGATTTTCTGGGAGGAAGAAGTTATACGGATTCTACAAGTTTGCTGCATTCACTGGGAGGTTCTGGTAAGGGTTACTTTTGTGCTTCCGCTTCTTGTTGATATGAAAGAGATGATGTTTGTTTGTGTTGGTGAAAATAAACAAAGGAAATCTAACTTAAGGAATAGATAAATGTATGTATTTGGTATTACAGTTTGGTATTACAGAGGAAATATCTGGTTATTCTTGTCGGTTTGTTTTTGTCTTAGTTAGTCATCTTTTGCATAATATTTATATATCTTTTTAGGACATTTCTTAAGGTACAGAGACAATTGCCCTTATTTAACTGTATGTTAATAGATGCTAGGAAAGGTAGAATTTTTTTCTTGCTTCATGGTTTCCCTTTTGATTCTAGACGCTAGGCAAGGTAGAATTTGAATGTGCTTGCTGCTTGCTGCTTTTCAGAAAGTTTATTATGTACTGAAATTTGAATGTGCTGCTGCTTGCTGCATTTCAATCTCTATTGTCAAGGCACTTCTTGAGGTATTGCATTGCATTGCTTCCCCATTATTGTGTGGCTTGGCTTAATTGAGAGTTCATGACTAGTTGAATTGAAACCTCAGGTTGTTTTACTTTGCATTTACAATTATCTTCCCGAGTAATAATCAATAATCAATAATGACTTAAAGTTTTGACATTTAAATATTTATCATTTTGTAATCCTAATTTTATTTTGATGTTATTTCTACTGCATGGTGGTTCTATAAATAATTAGATTTGATGTTATTTCTAAAGGCATCAAGCCAACATTATCTCCTAACCTTAATATTTTGTAATACTTTGTGAAGTGTGTATTTTTTTTTTCAAAACTTAGTTATGGATCGTAGTTGGATGCAACAAAATCGATTGAGTGAAGAGTACGAGAAGGGAGTAAAAGAGTTTCTGAATTTTGCTCAAACGAAGCTTCCTAAAAGTGGCGGAATATTTTCTTGTCCATGTGTTATTTGTGTGAACCAGACACCACAAATAGTCGACAAAATACGGGAACACCTAATTGTCCATGGGATTTGCAGTAGTTATACAACATGGACATGGCATGGTGAGAAGAAGGAAATGTCAAGTGTGTCTGAAGGAAAGAAAGCTGAAGTAGAAATGGACGATCGGTTAGAAGACATGATCCGTGATATTGGAAACGAGTCTTTTAAACGAGCACATGTTTATGAATCCTTGACAAAAGATAATGAAGAGGCTTTGTATAAGGGGTGCAAAAAATTCACACGGTTGTTTGCCGTGTTGAGATTGTTTAATTTGAAGGCAATAAATGGGTGGACTGACAAGAGCTTCACCGACTTACTTGAGTTGTTGAAAGATATGCTTCCAGAGGGCAATACATTGCTGAACCGTGCGTATGATGCGAAGAAGATCTTGTGTCCGATGGGTGTGGAGTATAAGAAAATACACGCATGCCCCAAAGACTGCATATTGTACCAAAAAGAGTTTGAAAATGTTCACAAGTACCCCACGTGTGGGCTATCCCGCTACAAGGTGAAGGACGACGTTGACAGTTGCGACGATGAGAGCACAAAGGGTGCGCCTGCAAAAGTTTTATGGTATCTTCTAATAATTCCAAGATTGAAGCAACTGTTTGCCAATGAAAAAGACGCAAAGAGTATTAGATGGCATGTGGATGAGAGGAAGTGTGACAGACAACTTTGCCATCCTGCCGATTCTTTGCAATGGAAGAAAATTGATACTCTGTTTTCAGATTTCGGCAATGAGCCAAGAAACATTAGGTTTGGGCTTGCTTCTGATGGAATGCATCCGTATGGTAACTTAAGTACCAACCACAGTTCATGGCCTGTTGTCTTGGTAGTGTACAACCTTTCTCCTTGGTTGTGCATGAAACGCAAATACATGATGTTATCCATGATGATTTCGGGCCCGAAACAACCTGGAAATGACATAGATGTTTTCCTAAGTCCCCTGATTGAAGACTTGAGGAAATTGTGGGACGAAGGCGTTGATGTGTTCGATGCATATTCTAATGAAAATTTCAAGTTGCGTGCCATGTTATTTTGTACCATCAATGACTTTCCAGCATATGGGAACTTGTCCGGAGTGTTAAGGGGCATAGTGTGTGCCCTGTATGTGAAAAGGGCACCTGTTACAATCAACTGACACATGGAAGGAAAACTGTTTACCTTGGGCATCGTAGATTTCTTCGACGTGATCACCCGTATCGTAGGTTAAAAAAGGCTTTCAATGGACTTCAGGAAAATGGTGTAGCTCCAAATGCCTTAACAGGGGAAGAAGTGTATCAGCGAGTGAAGGACATCAAAGTCATATTTGGCAACAACCAGAAACAAAAGCAGTCCACTGTGAAAAATATATGGAAGAAGAGGTCTGTGTTCTTTAATCTTCCATACTGGTCCAGTCTTGATGTAAGACACTGTATTGATGTCATGCATGTAGAGAAAAACATGTGTGATAGTGTAATTGGTACTCTTCTCAACATTTAGGGCAAGACAAAGGATAGTGTGAATGCTCGTCTAGATATGGTTGCAATGGGTATAAGACAGAAATTAGCTCCAGATCCAAGGGGTAATGCCACATATCTGCCCCCAGCAAGCCATACTTTGTCAAAACAAGAGAGAAAAAGTTTTTGTGAGTGTCTTCGTGGAATGAAAGTGCCACAGGGTTACTCTTCCAATGTTAAAAACCTAATCTCACTGAAAGACCTCAAAGTAGTTGGCTTAAAGTCTCATGACTGCCATGTATTGATGCAACAATTACTTGTAGTGGCTATCCGTGGCATCTTGCCAAAAGAAGTCCGACATGTCATAACTAGATTGTGCTTGTTCTTCAATGCTATATGTGCCAAAGTCATTAACCCAACGAAGTTGGACGACTTGGAAAACGAGGCTGTTATTATATTGTGTCAGTTGGAGATGTACTTTCCTCCATCATTCTTTGACATCATGGTCCATTTAATTGTTCATATAGTGCGAGTGATTAGATTGTATGGCCCCGTTTATTTAAGGTGGATGTACCCAGTGTGTGAATACATGCCTTGACAGGATGGTTTTGATGATTGACAAAAGGGAGCTTTACAAATAGTCAACCGTGCAAAAAGTGGAAAAGAATACCAAGACGCGTATCAAGAATGATAGTTTTTCAAGTCTGGTTTGCCTGGGTATTTATTTATCTTTATTAAGACAATTTGTAAGTAGTAATAAAAAGCTCTCAATTAAAAATTAAATCACACACGACAAAATATTTTGACATGCATATCTCGTGGCCTGATGTCGAAATGAGGAACTCTGGATGTCGAAATGCCGAGGAAGCTCGGATGTCGAGCTCGAGGAATTCGGGGATGTCGAATCGAGGAGGAGGTCGCGTGGTCAAGCATATGAGGTCGCTGCACGAGGTCGCGCGCGGATGAGCTCTTGTCGCGTGCCGAGCTATGAGAACCGAGTCGATGAGGAGGTCGATGCCGAGCCGTGGTTCCGAGGTCGCGCCGAGTCAGTGTCGAGGTCGCCGTCGAGCCGTGAGAAGCAGGTCGCTCGCCGAGCCGCTTCGTGAGGTCGTGATGTCGAGCCGCCTGTGTTTTCAATACGCAACCGACAAATTCCAACGGACAAATCAAAACGCACGCAAATGCCGCAAATCTGACAAATCCTGAATCCGGCCATTTCGACGCTCCTCCATTGCCTATATAAACACAAATGTGAGCTTTGTAAAAACAACAACGCAAGGTTTAATTTTTGTGCCAAAAACTCATTAAATATTTTTCATCACTCACACTTATTTGAGCACAATTTTCTCGAGAGTCTTTTTATTCTACATAATTTGAGTTGTATTATTTGAGCTTCAATTTGTTATATCTGCATCGAGTGTATCTTTTTAGCTCATTTTATTTGTGAAAATCATTTATTTTTGGTAGAATCCCAAGGTGTTCATAGAGATGATATTCTTGAACGTATTGCTGCTTTAGAGTTGTAAAGGTTTCTAGTCAACCCGATTTAAAAGCTAGTGTCTTAGTGAAAATCCCATGTTGGTTTGCTTTGGGGACAGTGACGTAGGCCACAGGGGGGTGCGTAGGGCCTAACCGGATAATTTGTTTGTGCTTTACTCTTATCTCTCTACTTTTCACCAATTAAATTTCAGACTTTATTTTATTGTTATTTATATCTTACTATTTACTTTTATTTTTAACTCGCTTGCAATTTATTCTTCAAGTGATTTATCTATTTCACATTAATATTCAACTCATAATTAGCACTTATTTCTCCAAAAGTTTTTGAAAGACTGCTCACACACAATTCACCCCCTCTTGTGTTTGGAGTCACTTGTCAACAAGTGGCATCGTGAGCCAGACTCTTGTATAAAGCTGACTTAACCGCCTCAAGAGAATGACTTCAAACAATAATAGGGAACCTCTCCATGAATGCACTCCCCATTTTTCAATGGTGAGGTATGGTTATTGGAAGGATAGAATGCAAATCTTTCTTGAGGGTGTTGATCTTGATATTTGGGATGGTGTGGAAAATGGTCCATTTGTCCCCACTCAATCAATTAATGATGCAAAGGGTAGACAAACCAAGATCACTTTGGACCGAAGATGATAAGAAAGGTCCAATACAATTTGAAAGCTAAGAACATCATCACTTCGCTTTAAGCCACGATGAGTTCTATAGGGTCTCAAATTGCAAGACTCAAGTAAAGAAATGTGGGACACCCTTTCATTGACCCATGAAGGTACTACCGAGGCCAACTTATGTCTCATGGCAAACACGAGGAGGATGAGGTAAATGCTCTTGAACTCAATCTCCTTTAACTTATGACGAGCCGCTTATTTGTGGAAGAATTAAATAATGAAACGATTAAACTTGGAAAAATTGTTCTTTCTTCAAGAAAACCATCTCTTCTTGAATCAAAAATTGAAATTTTAAACAAAGAGATAGTGATTCTTAAAGAAAACAAGTTGTCATGTGATTGAAACTTCTCCTCCCATATCTTGTGAAAATAAAAAGATGAAGTTTTTAAATGCAATGAGCTGTAGTGTTTTGAAAAATAAGGTTGAGGATTTAAATAACACTCTTGCAAAATTTACAATGGGAAGAGATAATCTAAACATTATTTTAGGAAACCAAAAGGTACTTTTAGAAAAGCTGGTTTAGGTTATCATCCAAAATTCATGAAAAATCTTTTAAACTCTTCAATCACAACAAACCCTCAAGTAAATTCTTCTTTCATTAAATGCTTTCACTGTGGTAGAAATGGTCACACCGCTCTATTTGCAATATTAGAAAGAATAAAAATGTAGTTGGCAAAAGATGTGGATTCCAAAGGGCACCTTGCCCAAGACTAACTCCATATGGACCCAAGATGGTTTCGGGTACCAAAGGTTAAAATATGATTTGTTGTTGTGTGCTTGAAAGCCAAGGACTTAAATTGGTATCTTGATAGCGACTGCTCAAAGCACATGACAGAGACAAAAGCAAGTTCTCCTCATCGGGTACCTAAGAATAGTGGTTATGTCCCCAGACAGATGGTGACAACAACAAAGGTAAAATTTTGGGATTGGTTCTATTGGTAAGAGTCCTAATCCCACTATTGAAAATGTTTTGTATGTGGATGGTTTGAAGCATAATTTGCTAAGCATTAGTCAACTTTGTGATAAAGGAAACAAAGTGGTTTTCGATTCTTCAAAATGCATGGTCATGGGTTCTATAAATGAAAACGTTATTGTAATTGGACCTAGAATTGGAAGTATCTATATGCTGATTTAGATAAAATACCTTCAAATGATGCATGTTGTCTTATTAGTAAAGAGGATGAATCTTGGCTATGGCATAGGAGAATGGCTCATATTCACATGGATCATCTTAATAAGTTAGTTCGAAAGGACTTAGTAATTGGCTTACCAAAGCTTCCTTTTGAAAAAGATAACCTTTGTGATGCATGTCAAAAAGGAAAACAAGTAAAGGCATCTTTCAAATCTAAAAATATTGTTTCTACAAACCGGCCTTTACAACTTTTACATATGGATTTATTTGGCCCTTCTAGAACTAAAAGCTTTGGTGGCAATTACTATGCTCTGTTATTGTGGACTACTATTCTCGCTATACATGGACTTTATTTATTTCTCACAAAATGATGCTTTTAATGCTTTTCTAAAACTTGCAAAGGTTATACAAAATGAGAAGGGACTTAACATTGCTTCCATTCAAGTGATCATGGTGGGGAATTTGAGAATGAAGCATTTGAAGCATTTTGCACGTAAAATGGCATTGATCACAACTTTTCTGCTCCAAGGACACCGCAACAAAATGGAGTGGTTGAAAGGAAAATCGGTCTCTCAAGAAATTAGACGATGCTCAATGAGACTAACCTTCCTAAGTACTTTGGGCGTATGTCAGTGAGCACCGCTTTGCTATGTGATGAATCGAGTTCTTATAAGGCCGATCCTTAAGCAAACACCGTATGAACTCTACAAAGGAAGGAAGCCCAACATTTCCCACCTTCACGCTGGATGCAAGTGTTTTGTCCTAAACAATGGTAAGAATAACCTTGGAAAATTTGATGCCAAAGCGATGAAGGTATATTTCTTGGATATTCTATTTCTAGTAAAGCTTTTTTAATTTATAATAAGAGAACTTTGACTATTGAAGAATTGCGGCATGTTACCTTGATGAGTCTAACTCAAAATCTTCGTAGAAGATAGGTTTGATGATCTTGCGTAAATATTGGGAAATAGTCACTTAAAAGATTCAAACGAGTCCAAAGATGAAGATGAAAATCCTTTGCCACAATCTTCTAAGGAATCTCCTCATTCAAATCTATCAAAAGAATGGAGAGTCTCAAAACATCATCCACTTGACAATATAATCGCGATATTCTCTAAAGGGGTAAATAACTCAAACTCTCTAATCATGCATGTCTTTTCATGGCTTTTGTTTCTCAAGTTGAACCAAAGGACATCAATGAAGCCATTATTGATGAACATTGACCCTTGCTGCAAGAGAATTAAATCAATTTGAAAGAAACAATGTTTGGGAACTAGTTCCTAAACCTAAAAGATCATATAGTCATTCGGGACCAAATGGGTCTTTCGCAATAAGCTTGATGAAAACGGTATCATTGTTAGAAATAAAGCTAGACTTGTTGCAAAAGGCTTATAACTAAGAGGGCATAGATTTCGATGAAACCTATGCACCCGTGGCTAGATTAAGCTATTCAGATGCTTCTCGATTTGCATGCATCATGGATTTCAAACTTTTTCAAATGGATGTTAAAAGTGCATTTCTTAATGGCTTTATTCAAGAAGAAGTATATGTTGATTCACCTCCCGGTTTTGAAAATTTTGAATTTCCAAATCATGTTTTCAAATTGAAAAGGCTTTATATGAGTAAAAACAATGATTAGAGCTGGCACGAGAGTTGAGCAAATATTTACTTGAAAAGGTTTTGAAAGAGGAAAAGTCGATACTACTCTTTTCATCAAACATAAGAAGCATGACATTTTACTTGTTCAAATTTATGTCGATGATATAATATTTGGTGCTACTAATGAACTTGTGTAAGGAATTTTCTGATATCATGCAAAGTGAATTTGAAATGTCAATGATGGGAGAGCTAAATTACTTCCTTGGACTTCAAATCAAACAAACAACGGAAGGAATATTCATCAATCAATCCAAATATTGCAAGGATTTACTCAAGAAATTTGGAATGACCGATGCAAAAGGAATCTCAACTCCAATGAGCACTTCATGCTATCTCGACAAAGATGAAGGTGGTAAGTCGGTCAAGTAAGTAAGTATAGAGGCATGATAGATTCTCTTCTCTATCTCACCGCTAGTCGCCCCGAGCATTATGTTTAGTGTTTGTATGTGTGCACGCTCAAGCAAACTAAGGAATCACATCTCTTAGCGGTAAACGATCATGAGATATCTCACCGCACACAACTATGGGTTTATGGTACCCCAAAGGTGCCGACGACACTTATCGGGTACTTCCTGACCGGATTTTATGCTGCAAAATGGACCTAAAAAGCACTAGTGTGGGACATGTCACTTACTTGGGAATGCCTTGGTTTCATGGCATAGTAAGAAACAAGCCAAGGTGGCTTTGTCCATCGCTAAAGCGCTTTAATACGTTGCAAAAGCAGGAAGTTGTTGTGCACAGATCATTTGGATGAAACAATGCAGAATGATTATGGAATCAATCAAAACCTGCTCCAATTAAGTGCGACAATACTAGTGCCATAAACTCACTAAAAATCCGCGATCACTCTGACTAAACACATAGAGATTAGGCACCATTTTATTAGAGATCATGTTCAAAAAAGGTGATTGCATGATTGAGTTTGTGGAAACATCTAGACAACTTGCGATATTTTTACTAAACCTTTGCCTAAGGAAACTTTCTTTTTATTAGAACTGAATCGGGAATTTTAGACCAATCATGCATTGAGTGGCGGTGATTGCATTTTCTTTTGAATAAATTCTAACTTGGGCGCTTGAGTGTGCTAACGAGTTTATGCAGTGTCTTTTTCCCTTCCATTTTCTTTAAGGCACTTAATATTGAGTGGGCGACGCATTTATCTTATGCAACTAGCTAATCATGTCCAACCACCATCTCACACACCAAGCTCGTATCACGTGAACTATCAAAATATGCTTGTTTAATCCTCAATATATGCCTTGCTTTATTTGTCTTTCCCACTTTTTGATGTTGCCAAAAGGGGAGAGTTACATGAATGGATGATTCGTGGGGAGTGATCTTTTAAGTATTGCCTTATCAGGAGGAGTTTTTCTAAATATTGTGCTTAAACTCGATATCTTTATTGAAAAACCATGCTTATATCTCATTGCTATATCATGATTATATTTTACTAAATTCCTCCATGAGATGTTTGTCATCATCAAAGGGGAGTCTGTGAATACATGCTCGACAGATGGTTTTGATGATTGACAAAAGCGGAGCTTTACAAATAGTCAACCGCGGTAAAAAGTGGAAAAGAATACCAAGACGCCGTATCAAGAATGATAGTTTTTCAAGTCTTTGGGTTCTGGGTATTTATTTATCTTTATTAAGACAATTTGTAAGTAGTAATAAAAAGCTCTCAATTAAAATTAAATCACACACGACAAAAATATTTTGACATGCATATCTCGTGGCTCGATGTCCAGCCGAGAAATCTGATGTCGAGCCGAGGAGGAAGCCGGATGTTGAGCCTCGAGGAAGTCGATGTCGAATCGAGGAGGAGGTCGCGTCAAGCGCGAGGTCGCTGCATCGAGGTCGCGGACGAGCTCTTGTCGCAGGCCGAGCCATGAGAACCGAGCCGATGAGGAGGTCGACGCCGAAATGTTCCGAGGTCGTGCCGAGGCCTTTGCCGAGCCGTTTCAGAGGTCCGAGCCGAGGTGTCGAGGTCGCCTGGTCGAGCCGTGGTGGCGCCGTCGCCGAGCCGCCTTCAGAGGTCGATGTCGAGCCGCCTCAGAGCAATACGAATCTGACAAATTCCAACCCGACAACCAAAACGCGAACGGGCAAATGCTGCAACGGGACAAATCCTCAGAATCGGCCATTTCGACGCCTCCTCCATTGCCTATATAAACACAAATGAGCTTTGTAAAAAAAAAACAACAACGCAGTTGCTTAATTTTGTGCCAAAAACTCACAAATATTTTTCATCACTCACACTTATTTGAGCACAATTTTCGAGAGTCTTTTTATTCTACATAATTTGAGTTGTATTATTTGGAGCTTCACTTTGTTATATCGCACTATTGAGTGTATCTTTTTCGCCTCATTTTATTTGTGAAAATCATTTATTTTTGGGTAGAATCCCAAGGTGTTCTATAAAGAGGTGATATCTCTTGAACGTATTGCTCTGGTTGTAGTTGTAAAGGTTTCTAGTGAACCTCGATTTAAAGCTAGTGTCTTAGTGAAAATCCCATAGTGGTTTGCTTTGGGGATGGACGTAGGCCACAGGGGTGTTAGGTGGCTTGAACTCGGATAATTTGTTTGTGTTTTTTTACTCCTTATCTCTACTTTTCACCAATTAAATTTCTGTACTTTATTTTATTGTTATTTATATCTTACTATTTACTTTATTTTTAACTCGTTTGCAATTTATTCTTCAAGTGATTTATCTATTTCACATTAATATTTCCGCAACTCATAATTAGCACTTATTTCTCCAAAAGTTTTTGAAAGCACCGTTCACACACAATTCACCCCCCTCTTGTGTTTGGAGTCACTTGTCAACACAGTGGAGCGATATATGAAGATCTTGAAAGGGTATGTTAAGAATCAATACCGCCCTGAAGCATCCATTGTTGAAAGGTACATCACAGAAGAAGCCATTGAGTTTTGTACAGACTACTTGTCAGAAGTGGAACCTGTAGGGATTCCTAAGACTCGTCATGTTGGAAGATATGAAGGTAGGGGTACACGAGGGTTAACCGTTAAGAGCATGAGTCGTGTGGAGGTGCTTCAAGCACATCTGTATATATTGAATAACAATGCTGAGGTTATACCTTACTTAGAAGCTCACAAAAGAGTTGTCAAGGCCAGTAACCCTCGAATGAACGAAAAAAGTGTGTTGAAAGAGCATAACAAGACATTCCTATCTTGGTTCAAAGCACAGGTTATGAAGGAATATGATACTGCTTCTGATACATTAAGTAGGCTAGCACATGAACCTAGTTTTAATGTCTTGTGTTGGAGTGGGTACGATATAAACAATATTTCCTTTTACACAAAGTCACAGGATGACAAGAGTACCGTTCAAAACAGTGGGGTTATGGTAATGGCTTCTTCAATGCATTTATCTAGTTCAAGGGATAAAAACCCCATTCTTGCATCCATAGCTTACTTTGGGGTAATTGAAGAGATTTGGGAGCTTGATTACTGCAAATTTAAGGTGCCTGTTTTTAAATGTAAGTGGGTTAATAGTAATAGTGGAGTAATAACCGATGAAATGGGTTTTACATTGGTGGACTTTGACAAAGTAGGTTACAAGGACGAGCCTTTCATCATGGCTGAACAAGCAAAACAAATTTTTTATGTCAATGATCCTTCTAGAAAAAATTGGTCAATGGTCCTACAAGGAAAAAACGTTCATGATAATAATGAAAATGAAGATTCAACCCTTAATATTTCCGAGACTTCTTCCTGCACAACACAAATTCCTACTTTCATTGAAGAAAGGGATGTGGACGATGTACGTACCACTCGTGGTGATCATAATGAAGGGATATGGGAAAACATCTGTATTTCACCCATGGAATAAATTTAAAGGTTAATACTTGTTTGTTTATATGCTATTCTTGTGTTTATTAATGATTTATATGCTGCTTTGTCCTATATTATTGTTTCTGACATTTATCTTTTGTCCTCTAAACAGATATCATGGCAGATCCTGTAGATAGTACAACATCTACAAAAAAGAAGACTAGATCGACCACTTCTTGTCAGGAGTTGACTTCTAGACGTCCGACTGGATATAGGTATCCAATTGAGTTTGATGGGGAGACAGGCCAGCCTACAGGGAAGTATGCAACTAAGTTCAAGACATTTGTGGCTATGTTGGCTAGAAACAAGGTTAGCATATTGGTAAATGAATGGGAGCACGTGGATGACGGCACAAAAAACTGCATTTTGCAGGATGTGACGGTAATACCTCTTTTTACAAACTCCTTTAATTTCTTATACCATTTAACTAAATCTGTTTATTACTAATATCATTTTATTGTCTATTTAAGGAAACATTTGATGTTGATCCTGGCGATAAGGGGCTTAAGAAGAGATGGCTATCTTATGCTGCTGCACATTGGAAGTCACACAAAACTATGCTCACCAGGACTTATGTTTTTGGCCCTGGTGACAAGGACGGATATAAGACCCCATGTCATAAGTATAAAGGCATTTCAGAAGAAACATGGGAGTTGTTTGTGAAGAGTCGACATGAGCCTCAGTTTTTGGTTAGTATTTTTTCTTAATTTCTCATGTTAATTGATTTTACGTTTAGCTAATTTACATGTACGTTATTTGTAGCAAGAGAAGAGAGCAAAGGAAAACAAAACCAGGCCAAGAACAAGTACTACCACGTAACTTCTCGTGGTGGTTATGCATATTTGAAGGCCACCTGGAAGGAGAATAGGTTGAAGGAAATGCAAAAAGAGGGTGGCAATATGCTGTTGACGGTGGATGATGTTGATTCTCCACCACGTCACGAGCAGTGGAAGTTGGCCCAAATAAAGCCAACCGGAGGGTATATAAACGAGGAGACAGCCACTGTTGCCTCAAAAATTGTAAGTAAAACTTTCAATATATCATTTTTAGTTTAATGCCTTGCATAATATTGACTTACACCATATATGTTGGCAGGATGACCTTGTGGATCAGGCCACTCAAGGAACTTTTGTTCCTGATACACGTATGGATATCCTGACTACTGCCATTGGGACACCTGATCACGGTGGCCGTCCCCGCGTTGCCCCTTTTGGTGTCGGTCTGAAGACATATTATGGAAGTGCTGCACCTCGTGGCAAAGCAAAAGCCTATGCGGAGATGGAGTCCTTCAAGGCAATGCTGATGCAGCAGTTTGAGGAGACCTTTAATAAGATGGTAGATAAGACGGTAGCCGAGGTATGTATAATATGTTACAATATAAAATAAGCAGTTAGTTTAACTAGATTTAGGAAGATATTAATTTATAAACTTTCATTTACAGAGACTTGCAACTCAGGGTTGCGTAAGTCAGCCCACAACCATCAACATGCAAGAGTTACAGGAGACAATTAGTCAGAGGATAGAGAAGACAGTAGCTGAGGTATGTATAAAATGCTATAATATAAATTCAGTAGTTTAAGTAAATTTGCGAAGGTTATTCATTTATAAAATTTCATTTTGCAGAGACTTGCAAATATGGCTTGTGTAAGTCAACCCTCATCTGGCCAGCCCAACTCTATGAAGATTCCTATGCACGAAAGCGTTAAGGACAGTTGCTCAACATCCCAATCGGGGATGCCAACCGCCACTAATTGGTTGAGAGAGTTATCTGCCATGTTATATGACTTTGGAGGCAAGTCACAGGGGCTACTGATGGATTATGACCCCGTGTCCGTAGAACATTACTGGATTGGTGAGAAGGAGACAACCGACATTACTATGGGTGGACGTTGGCTTGAATTATGCCACCTGGCATTATGGGGCTCGTAAGTATATGTCAATCTAAATTTATATTATAAGCATGCTTAAATCATTTGTAATATTAATTAATGTGTTATTCAATATATTAGGTACTGTTGGCGCCTATGTAAGGATAGGGGATATGATGATAGGTACGGAATTTTTTCGCCTTACCAGATTGGTTCTTTATGTCCCAAGTATGCTCCCAAAAAATTGGAGGAAATTCAAGCATACATCCAGAACAAGATGTGGGAAGAGAAGAGATAATGTTATTTAGCACCATACTGCTATAGGTAAGTTCATTTACGTGTGTTTATATAGTTTTCTTTTGTTTGTCTGTTTCTTCATACCATTATTGTTGTCCAATATTGCAGTGACCATTGGCAGTTGGCCGTCATTTGTCCTGAAGATCACGTTGTCGTCTGGTTGTGCTCCCTGGGTTATCGGCCTAATCAAACCATTGTAGAAAGAATTAATAAGTAAGATTCAATTTAATTCTTAACATATACTTTATGATATAATTTTAGAACTTTAACTTTTCATGAATTTTTTTTTATCAGTGCAATCGATGGATATAACAGACTTAAAGGAGTTAGGAGAAGTAATCCGCCTGAATGGATGTTGCCCAGAGTAAGTGGTTTAAATTAAAAATATTCATTTACAAATATTAGGATATTTAATATTAACTGAGTGCACAACTTTTATATTTATTTGTAGGTGGCTCATCAAACCGACGGGTGGGCATGTGGGATATATGTCATGAGGAATATGATAACCATTATCTCGGCGAGGATAACCGGAAATTGGATGGAGGTAATATTTAAAAACTCAATAAGCTTAATTGATTTCGTACTTAATTAAGCATTATTTTGGTTATATTAACTAGTGTTTATATTTTTTTTACAGGTATTCAATGACACAACACCAATGTCAAATGATGAGCTTTTGACCATAAGACAACTCTGGGCAGAATTTTTTTGCAAATTTCATACCGAGTTGAAATACAAGCCAAAGAGGAAAAATAATAGAAAAAATGGTGGAAAAAATAAATAGTAAAGTTCAAGTTTAATTTTAAGTTTAAGTTTGTGTTTTTGATTTAGTTAGGTTTGTATTTGAATATTAGTTTTAGTTTTAGTTTTAGTTTTAGTTTGTATTTGATTTGGTTTAGTTTTAGTTTGTATTTGGTTGTTGGAAACAGTTTTGTATTTGATTTGGTTTAGTTTTAGTTTGTATTTGATTTGCTGTGGTTGTTCTGGTTGTGGTTGCTGGAAAAATTTTGTATTAGGTTTACAGGTATATATGGTTGCTGTAAAAATATTTTAAAATTTAAAAAAAAATTACATTTTAAATCGGTTGTTTACAAACAACCGATTTAGAAAGTCATTTTAAATCGGTTGTTTGTAAACAACCGATTTAAAATGTGTCCTTTTAAATCGGTTGTATAAAAATAACCGATTCAAAATGTCTTTTAAATCGGTTGTTTTTAAACAACCGATTTAAAAACCCTAATTTAAAGACCAAATTCTGACCATGAACTAGACTTTTTAAATCGGTTAATATAAATAACCGATTTAAAAACCAAATTTAAATCGGTTAAATAACCGATTTAAAATCCCCAAACTTACTAAATCTGGAGCATTTAAATCGGTTGTCTAACCGATTTTAAACCCCTAAATAACCGATTTTAAATCCTTAATTTGTATTAGTGTAAGTTCAAACCAATCTGACCTCTTAAGATGGATCAAGAATAACCCAACCCACGTTAGAGCGGTATGGGTTGGGTCACCCTTTTGAGATACAATTAAACATTGATAGAAGTTCTATCCGAAGCAACCTGCAAAAGCGGGCGCTTCAATTTAGTTAGTGCTTTCATGGTGATTCCTGTATTTTTGAGATGGGGATGCCATAATGCCAAAATGGTGGTCCATGAATTCCTTTTCGAAAAGGCCTTCTTTAATTTATGAGTTGGAGTACGCTTGGACAGGACCAAATCTTGCCTTGGATATTTTTTATTTTGAAAAGTGAAAAGAACCCTTTTTTGACTTTCCCCTTTTCCATTTCATAATAGATCATATGCACAAACAAATTATATATAGAAAGAAAATATAAAAAGACATTTCGACAATAAAATCCAATATATATAATGATTCTTTAAGCTAGCTTAGCTCTGCTTTTTGGTTTCCAAGATATCCTCACCCATCTTTTGAATGTGAGATTATAATATCTTTAGATATAAAATATAACGGTTAAAACCCTCCCTACAAGTGAAGTTTCTAGCACTTTAACCTTTGTTCTCAGGAATCAGGAGCACAGGTTACTTATCACTGTTAGCCTTGCATTTGTACAGTCACTTTTTTTTACATGATCTTTAACCTCAATAAAACAGTGCATGGTTGGGAACCTTTCAGCGTTCAAAGGAAGAATGCGTAGTGTCCAGTACGTAGCATAGCATCCCATTACCGAAACTCGAGTAAATTAATGAGCATTTATAAATTGATCTATTTCTTTTTCTTTTTTTTTTTAAAAAGGCAAAATATATTTATATATACGATAACAATTCATGAGTACAAGAGATATCCCAACCCCATACAAGAAACACTGTAGATTTACAAGATACACCCCTAAGTGGAGCATATATCACTCATAAAATAGGCAAGTATTAGAATTTCCTCTCGCAATGAGCCAACACCGGGACACCACCTGAATTCTCTCCAGAGACTCCTCCCAATGAGGAGGCTTATTTGAGAAAATAACATTATTACGCATCTCCCAAATAGCCCACAAAACAGAGTGTCAGATCAATGCCAATCCCGGTGTAATCCTCGGCTGGCCACCTAGGGAGGACAAGAGTTGGTTGACACAAGTCCAGAGGCAATACCAAATGATACCCCAGTCACCCAAAATTATGAATTCTGTTATTATGAGCATTTATAAATTCTATTTTTATGATAATTTTTAAAAAAATCCATTCCATCAAGAAATTTAAAAACTTCATACTTTTCGAAGTTATTTTCGATGATTTACTTCACTACTCCCTCTGTCTCATATTTTGTCATGTTTGAAATATTTTATTGTCTCAAATTATTTATCACTTTAGAATATCAAAAGGTATTAATTACTTGTTTTTCAATAATACTCTTATTCATCTGTATTTCGACTACCCAATATTAATTAGTTCTCCTACCTAACTATCACTCCACTACTACTAACCAGGGACGGACCCAGAAATTTTAGCTTGTGGGGTTAATTAAGTTCATATTCACAAAGCTAAAATCAATAATGATGATAATAGTGAGAGAGAAAAAAAAATTAAAACCCTTCTCCTTCCCATGACTATGACTATGAAAATGACAATTAAATCTTCAAAGACGTAAGAAATGGAATCAAACCAAGCTATGGATTTTCGAAGTCAAGGAAATAGCTAGATGAGGAAGAGGAGAGCTTAGTACTTTACAAGAAGTTAAATTATCAACTCATAATTTGGCAATCAAGAATGATGTCAAAATAAATTTTAATAATGTAAAGTCCAATTAAAAGAGTAATGATATTTAAACAACCAAAAGTAAGGAATCCGCAGTCCGACGCTCCACGAATTCATGCATTCGCATTTTTTAGCCGTCCGATGTAGATCGGATGGTTCAGATCTAAAGTCGGATTTTTGGATTTTAAAAATAAATAAAAACATGTGTTTTTTATGGGCCGTTCGATATAGATCGGACGGCCGAAAATTGGCCAACTTCGTGAATTCGTCTTCCGTACGAATTCAGAGAATCCGATTCCAAAAATTAGATAACTTTCGCGACAACTATTTAAGTGGTTAATGCAGTTCAAATACATGGTTAATTACGTTCAGTAAATGGTTAATGGATATATCAGGCGTCGAAACTCATTAACCATCAACGTAACTTCATTAACCACGAATTTGAACGTGATTAACCACGATTTTCAAGTGTTGACGAAACTCATTAAACATCAACGTAACTTCATTAACCACGAATTTGAACGCGATTAACCACGATCTTCAGGTGTTCGTTGAACACTTGAAAATCGTGGTTAATCGCGTTCAAATTTGTGGTTAATGAAGTTACGTTGATGGTTAATGAGTTTCAACGCCTGATATATCCATTAACCATTTACTAAACGTAATTAACCGCGTATTTGAAATTCATTAACCACTTAAATGGTTGTTACGAAAGTTGTCTAACTTTTGGTTGTTCAACTATCATTACTCAATTAAAATTAAGAGCAAGAATTTTGGCACAATGGCCCCACTTATTTACCGCTCACACTCACTGTGTATCGAAAGACATGATATATAATACACTCCTTGACTCTGTAGTTGTTTATTTTCCTTCTTTTTATGTCAAAAGAAAGTATTAACATCAGAATATTAGTGGGGGCATTTGACCCCAGAGAGCCCAACGTGGGTCCATCTTGCGACTAACCACTCTAACTAATAAGAGTATTTTAGTCAAGAGAGATTATTTTACCATGAAAATTAGTACAATCAATCATTTTCTTAAGAAATGTGCATAACCTTAAACGACAAATAATATGAGACGGAGGGATTAGTTAATTGAGGAGCATACAATAGATTCTACATAAATACGATAATGTGACATGTTTTTTTTTGGTAAGCCAAAATTTTTTATTGAACTTGATAAATCAACAAGCACCAGGGGTGCCTGCATACCACGGTAACAAAAACCGGACCAGACCGGCCGGTCGGACCGGGAACCGGACCCATGTCCTGTCCGGATCACCCCCTCGGATCGCTTGGCGGGAAACCGGACCAAAGGACCGAAAAATTGGGTTAAACCGGTAAAAACCGGGTTTCAGGAGGAACCAGACGGTTCATAAAACAGGCACATTTTTTTTTAAAAAGGGCAAAATGAGAGCGAGAGAGAGAGCAGAGAACAATGGTGGCGTCGAGGGAGAAGGAGGGAGGCACGTGGTGGCTAAGATCTAACTTGTTGGTGGTGGAGAAATGGTGGTGTTGGGTGGTGAGATGCGACAGTGAGGGAGAAGAGGAGGTGGGTTCTGTGGTGGCGGATGATGGTGGCTCGCAACGGCGACGTGGAGAGGTTGAGTAAGGAGAAGGAAAAAGTCGGGACGGCACTGAGGAGCAAGGAATGAGGGGGCGGTGACTGGTGAGGATGGGGCAAGGAAAAGGAGGTGGTGAGGATGGGGCAAGCCGCAAGAAAGAGGACGACACTGAGGGAGAAGGAATCGGCACTGAGGGAGCTTATCAATGCCTTACAGGAATCATCACTGAGGTTAAGAAGAAGAAATGAGGGTTTCAGTTCAGCCCTCTTTTAAAATTAGGGTTGCAGCGCTGGGTATACTGGGCCTGGGGTGTCCACTAGCAGATTGCTAGTGGCACCCCCAATTTTATCATTTGCATCCCATTTTTCTTTTGTTTATTAATTTTTTTTTATTTTCTCTATTTTTTCCTTTTTATTTCTTTTCCATTTTCTATATTTTTTATTATATATTTGGTGTGTATATATATATATTTAAAAAATAATATTTTTTTAGTTCCGGGACATGTTATTTTGTGTATAAATTGAAATGTTATGTATATATATTATATATATATATATATATTTAAAAAATAATATTTTATTAGACCTCGGTCCGACCCAAAAACCGTAAACCCTAGCCCTCTCCGGTTCAATACTTACCTTGATGCATACACAATAGTACAACATAATAGCCGTGACTTTACAATTAGCATGAATGCTACATAATGGAATGAAAAAGGCTTTGCTGTCAAGTTGAAAGCATTTAATTCACTTGCACATTTTTAAAACGTGTACCTCTTCCTTTAGGTTCAGGTCATTGATGTTCTTGTTTTACATTGGTTTTGTCTTATGTCTCCCCATGATCTTTTATTTTCTTCATTCTTTTTGGTTATTAATTTTTTTAACAGCAAATATTAGTATCGTTAATGTGTTATGTTAGGGGGAAATCGAACTCTGCCCCTTATCTCTCTAACGCCTTTGTCTCCTCCTCCAAACCTCTTTGTCTCTTCCTCCAAACAATCAAACCACTTATTACTCCCTTATTCAATAAAGTTAGTGTGTTGTAAATGATTGGTGAGAGACGTGGTGTCAACATAATTGGAATCACTTTCTTCGTTGTGATGCTTTTGCATGTTATTTTATTTTATTTTTTAAAATCATTTAGCGCACTAGAAAGTAAGGATCTGAGAAGAATTTTTTTCTTTTATTTTGTATTTGGTGTTAGAACTCTAATCGAGAAGGACAAACGCCCACTTATTTCTAAATGCTGGTAACATGTTATGTTTAGTTAATTCAGCCAAGCTAGTTCTAGCTAGTGCCACACTAGATCAGGAAATATCTATAAAAAATAATCCAAAAGTCTTTATGGCAATTAAAACTAATAGAAAAACCTATCCAAAATAAAACTAGTAATTATTTTTGTTTTTTCTGCGGTGAGTCTGACCGTGCTCAATGATTACGTCTAACACAACTCATAATATTTGAAACTTTATGCTCAATTTCAGATTTCATAATTGAATGAAGATGGTATGACTTAAGCCAACGAGTAGCGTCCAACCCAAAAGACTAGTCTATTAAGTGGGAGAATTTCATGGCTTAAGTACTATATTGAACTTTCTTATCTACTTAATGTGAGTCTACGACGACTTTCACTCTATCGGCGTTGACCCGATGGTAGCCATTTCCACTTTGGTTGTTTTTCACTCATCTATCAATATTCGGTGGTGTACCTTAATCCAGTCTATAGGTAGCCCTTTCCATGGCTCAACTCTCAACGAAAGCACCAATTGTTATGATTTAAACCTATGAGGAGAGCCCAACCTAAAAGACTAATCTATTAAGTGGGAAAGCCTTATAGCTTAAGTACCACATTGAGATTTCTTATCTACTCAATATGGGACTCATAACAGAAGATCAAGACATATAGTATTAATTAAAGTATCTATTTTCTCACACTAATTTCTAAGTCTCTCAATTTCTATATTCTCATAATTATAATTTTTTTCTTCATAATTACATGACAAACAATTACTCCTACTAGTAAGTTTTAGTATAAATATGTGTAATTACTACTCCCTATGTTACATATTAAGTGACGTTCAAATTTTTTCACAAAAATTAAGAAAAATTATAAAAAAGATAATGAGTGTAACAACTTTATAAAATTATTCTTATTAACTATCGGGAGATTAAGCATTGTCATAAATACATAGTGAAGAAGTATAATGAGTTGGGAGTGATGCACACAATATTAAATTGATGGTTGATGGTAAAATTAGAATAAAAATAATTAGTGTTACATTAAAAAAAATGACACTAATTTTGAAAAAAAATTTCTTTATTAGAACAACACTTAATATGAAAAGAAGAGAGTAATTTTATAGAGTGTATGAATAGCATAACATGGAAATATAATTTCCCATTTAATTATTTGGTAGTTGTCACCATCAGGCTTGTTCTAGGCATTAATGATAGTCTTTATTGAACATAATATTTGCCAATCAGTTCCTATATCTCAAGTTTTTATGTTGCCTCAAATAGAGAGCTTTATAATTTGATAATACTGTTCGGACTTCACTTTTGTTAGTATTACCAAATTGGATGTGCATTAAATTGTTTTTCTGATGGAGCTAGCTTAAAACACTAGCAAAATTTGGTCAGCTAGCTAGAAATAGAAATTGTTAAAGATGACAAGGGAAAGTAGCATTCATACTTCATATTAAGTAAAAACATACATTAAACAAGTAGTAAGAAGTGACAAGTGCACTAATTAACGAAGAAAAAGAGTCAATTGTCCTTAAAACTCATCATAGGTCAGGACAATGTTCACTTGACAGACAGACAATGAAAATGAAATCTTAAGATATGGTATGAAGATAGCTTCTTCATTTGTTCAATAGCGCAGCCCTTGACATCAAACGCTTCTCAGATACCTGAATATAATCAAATAGCATCTCATCAGATGAAGGTTCATACGATATTTCCCACAACATATACCAGCTACATATATATACATTGTTTCGTACGTTAACATTTAATTACACGTGCATCATAATTTTGAACTTGAAAGTTTTATTTTTATATACCCCTTTTCTTTTTTGGGTGAAATTAGAAGTCACTGTCACTGCTAGCACTAGCCTAACATGTTTAAGATCAAAATAAATAAATCTTGACCATATATATGGGATCATAAATATCATCATCTCTTAAATATACTACCTCTAGAATGAATTATAAGCACATGGGGCTAAATTTGGTTCATTAAATAATCAATGTATTTGGTCTATAATGTAGACCAAATACATCGGTTATTTAATGAACCAAATTATGGTCCATGTGCTTATAATTCATTTCGGAGGTAGTAAGTAAAATAGAAAACAAAATTGCTATAAGATACTTACGTTCTCCGTCTTAGCTTGATTGTTGCTCTCTAACATAAGCCCAAAATGAATATGAGGAAAATGTGCCCACTAAAAAAGAAATAATTTCAGGTTATTATATTTAATAAATTGGGTAAAGTAATTCCGCTTATCTTTTAATATTAATTAATATGGTCCTTACGTTCTTTGCAGCTGTACTGAACGCTTCTCTGTGACTGATATCAGGATTGTTGGCCTTGATCCTCTGAATCTCTTCCCTGCATATGAATGAATAAAGACGTTTCAAAGCTGCTTTTATGTTGCCAATTGAATCGAATATATATAGCCAATAAATTAAAATGTGTGCGCAATATTGCGTTATTTACTTTATGAACTGGTTATAAGCAGAAGGTACGCGCTGCCTCTTCTCGGGAGCTGGACAAGAAAATAACAACTCATGAGATCGATATTAATGTAGATAACATTACGGGTTATTTTTTATTTTATTTTATTTTATAAATAAAATTAAAGTATGTGGTTATAATGAGTTAGAGAGATTGGATATTAAATTAAATGGGGAAAATAAAAGCCAAAGAAGAGTAGTAGTATATATACTCACGCCTATTCACAACCCTTTCCTCAGTGGTGGGTGCAGTACGCATTGCAATCCTATCGTTGCATTTGGAAGTGGAACCAGTGTGGATCCTATACTCTGGATTGCAGTGGCTAGGTGCCTGAAAATCAAAGTTAGCTTGCTTGCAAGGAGCATCAACAACCATATATGCATGCCCCTATATAATAATAAGGGGAAATTAAAAAGGAATAAATTTAATAATTACAATAAACTGTTTCTTGTTTAATGGAAATACTAGGTCTAGGATCAGGATTCTCTATTTCTTCTTCTTCTTCTTCTTTATTCATTAATGCTGCTATGTTCAGAGAGAGAGAGAGAGAGAGATGAAATGATGCTTTATTATAGAGAGAAACGAAAGCACCTTTAAAATCACTGAGCAAAATATGACAAGAATACAACTAATAATCAGATGAATGAAGTACAGAAAACCCAGATTGACAGTTGTTGAAATGAAGGGCTAATTTAGGGATCTACACCCAAGATACCATTTTTTTTTAAATTAATTAATTAATGATCATCTATGAGTAGGGGTTGTTTGCTTTGTAGAGGACAACCATCTTGAAAAGAAATCATTAAACCTAAATCAAAGATCTTCTTCAATCAAATCAAAGCTCAAGGTAATATGCACAAAAGTCATGAAGTTATAGTAGTATTTTGAGTATGGTTTGCCTTGATGAGTTAGGACAGGTCCTGACGCCCCTATCGAAAGTGCAAAAAGAAAAGGAAATAGGTTTTGTTTATGGCGGCTGCAGGGATAGCTAGCTAGGGCTTTCAGGTAGAAATAATGACAGAAATGCTTTGAAATACTGCACACAGAAACCTAGCTACCACCTTAGAGGCTTTGATTTTTTTCAAAAAAGAATAACTCCTCCCAGCAGAAACCCTAGGATCCAGAAATCAAAGAGGCCTAGCTAGTAGTACTAATTTATTTATTTATTTATTTACAGTTACTTTTGCAGTTAGTTATGTTTATTTGTTTATTAGATAGATCACCTGAACATCTTGCCATGACAGTGACTGAAACGCGGCGGCCATGTTCACGGACCATAGATTGGTGCAGTGCCCACATCGAACGGTCACAATGTCAAACAGGCTGCTGCATGGAACACTCACCTGCATAAAATAAATTAGTAATTATTAGTATCAACAAACAGCTAATTTCCATCATTAATTATTTCTCATTCCTTTACAAGCATAATATTATTATTATTATTATTATTATTATTATGTACTTAAAGCAAGTACACAATTTGAAGCCAAGAGCAAGATCACATAATAATGTTTTCATACTTGGGATATGATGTGATCTTATAAAAGAAAAAAAGAGGAAAAAAAATATATAAATAATTTTAGAAATGGAATTTGGAGGAAAAGGGTGCAGCTTGAAAAAGAAAGAAAACTCAAATAATTGAAAGGTGCAACGATCCAGGGTTTTCTATCTTCCTTATCTGTTAGAAAGCAGAAGCGCCATGGATGTGTAAAGCATATATATCAGTACTTTAGTTTAAACAAGACTAGTTAGTTAGGGGTAATTTAAGTTAGGTCAGAGGGAAGAGATAGGAAATGGAAGGGTGGAGAGAGGAGTTGTCCTATCAACATTTTTATCATATAGTGCTTGTTTTGAAGAGGACACCTCCATATTTAGCAAAACAGTGGCTGGCACAATCAGCCACACACACCCACACTAGCTAGCCCTTTCTTTCTTTCTATGCCTTGCAAAGATTGAGAAAGGGAAAAGACCCTGTGTGTATATATGTGTGTGTGACCTTGTTGAGGTCCTTCAGGCTATGACTTTTCTTTGACTGCAAAAGAAGAAGCAAAAAAAAAAAAAAAAAAAAATCCAGAGAGATGGAGACCTGACTCTAACGGGGAAAAAAAAAAAACTAAGAATTAAAATATTAATATATAGATCATTGTTGTAAAACACAGCACAGCGCAGCATGGCTTCCTTTTCAGGATCTGAATGAATGAATTCATTTATCCTTGGATGCGTACAGGAGAAAGAAAACAAACAGCCACAGGCCAAACAAAACATCCAAGTATATATGCATGTGTGTTTGTGCAGTACTCATAAATGAATCAGCTTGAAGGTTAATTAGCTAGCATGCAAGAGCTGAAAATTAAAGCAGATCTCTATACCACTAAATTATTATAAAGAGTTTTCTCAGATATAAAAAATACCGCAAGAACAATATTGCAAAAGTTGCAGGGGATGTAGCAAAGTTGCTCAGGTACAACATCGATGCTGCGGCTCGACATGTCTCTCAAGCTTCTTTTACAGAAACAAAGAAGAAGGGGAAAGAAAAGGAGGAGGAGATATAGATGAAGCTAATTAAATAGCAATATCTTGGGACACCAAATTGTTGAAGGCAAATTCTCTCTCTCTCTCTCTCTTTCCGAACCTCTCCTTGCTTAAGATAGATACCTGGCTTTGTGTGTGTGTGTGTGTGTATTTATAATGATATCAGAACAGTAAAAGATGAGAGGAGGGCCTAGTATGTATATATAGAAAATTAGGGTAGAAAGAGGGAGAAAGAAGTTGATGAAGGGTTTGTTTGGAATCCAATGGAAGGGAAGGGATGGAGGAGGAGAGAATAGGGTAAGGCAATTTGATATATATGAAAAAAGTAGTTTTTAGAAGTGCCCACGGCAGTAGGGGAATGCTGGGACCGGGAATGGAAAAGAAAGTGGTTTTTAGTTCATATTGGCAAACCAGAATTCAGTGGCCAATAATTCTTTCACATTAGTTTCATTTTTATTACATCACTTTTTTATACAACTAGTACCCGTGCGATTCGTTTTTACGCAGGTGTAGAAATATCATATTCGTAAACGGTTTGTTATATATTTAATATTTAAAAGTCTGTTTATACTAAATTCATGATATGTTAAATTCAATAAGTTTAAGCTAACATAATAAATAGATGCATAAAACTGATATGTGTTTAGTCTCACCATATGCTATATTATAATAATGGTAAAATTAGTGGAGAGGCCTTTATTTTAATTTAAAGTTTCAAGTTAGTCCTTTATTTTTTTTATTTGTTTCAATTTAGTTCTTCATGTTTTATAACATAAATTTCAAGGCAAACAGTTGGCTGCTCTACAACGAAAAATGCATGTGTGCCAAGTGCCATAAGCACAATCTGTTGTATAAATTGTGGAGACTAAATTGAACCTAAAAAGTTGTTACAAAAAGCATAAACCTAAAAAGTTGTTACAAAAAGCCAAAAAACAGACAAATTTGGTCAACATGGTCAATATTTTAAAAGATGTAGGATTAAATTGAATCTAAAATTGACTTTAAAGACTAACTTGACACAAAAAATATGAAGGACAGAAGTGAAACTTAAATTAAGATAAATGGTAAAATATGACTTTAGTAAAAATATAGATGTTTAATGTGAGTACTATGTCGTTTAACATGAATGCAGTTTAATATTTTTTTTATAAGAAAAAAAAAGTTGTATATCTCGTTTAATATGAAAAAGTTGTCAAGAAGATGAGTAAAAAATTAAAAAATATATAAGAATACATAATTGAAATTTATGTAAAAAATATTTTAAAAGTAATTGTATATCTCATTTACAAGTGGTAAACCAATTATATTTATATTTATGTAACTTTTACCAAAAGAATTAGTGCAAAATATCATTTTGTTTCACTTAATATTGTAATGAGTTTCTTGTATAGGAATTCATATATCCACTAGAATAATGTAAAAGTTAGACCAAAATAAGGTAAAATCTTAGGTACTCCTTTATATTAGTTGGGTATTGGTACTCATATTAAGTGTTCTAATAAAAATAGTCTACTTATTCAATATTTTTCGTATAACCGTTAGGACATACATTTTTTATCATTTTAAAAAGTAAGCACCAAGTTATGAATAATTATTTGGTGCCTCATAAAATATTTTATAAATTTGCTAATATGTTATCTTCCTCTTTTCTTTTGGACGTTTAGAATGTCCATCATATTAGAAAAAAGTGAAGAATCAAATAGCCGTAAACATTTTTTTTTATCTGCAAACGGAGTGGCAGACACCACACGTAAACTCACACAGGCAAAGTGGGGATCCCGGGCTCGAACCCGGGCAACCACGGAAAATGTCCAGCCTAACAATGTCGGCTTACGCCTGTTGTGCTAGGCCTTACGGACAAATAGCCGTAAACATATACCGATGCCAACTTGTTTTCGATATCTAGGCTCTATCGAAAAAAGAAAAAGAAGAGAAATCAAATCTATGTTGGGAGAAAAACCGCGAAGTGGGTATAAAGATAAAAAAAGATAACACAAAGAGACATTGTTGAAAAGTTTTTGAAAAAAATCTTTATTTAGTTTAAAAGGGGTACATCTACAATTTAAAAAAGTCAAATTACTAATTCAAGATAATTAAAATGGATTTAATGACATGATAAGTAGATAAAAATGTGTGTTTCATTGTCACTTAGGTACCGGTACCCAACACTTCCACCGGGTATCGGAGTCCTCACCCTAAAAAAATACTGTATAAATATTAGAATCAAGTTTTTGTTTTGGGTATTATATTTGTTTTGGGTATTATATCAAGTTTTTTTTATAAGCTACAGGAGTATTAAAAAAGGAACTACAAACTATATCAAGTTAAATCGGTTATGAAAACACGGCAAAGATTTTGGCCGCATTACCAAATCTGTATAATTGATATAATAATACTATAAATTAGTACTTCATTATTTCTACGGAATGAGAGTGACCACTCCCATCCTCAGACAAACCTGCAACTCCACAGCGGACGAGGGGGGCGAAAATTTATTATAGTGGTGCGACTTCTTCAATATAACTCCACTCCAGAGCTTTCAATAACCGTTGTTTATTTTTTCAAGGAAAAAAATGACTTTTTTCAAGTACAGTATATACAATGCATTTTCACCACACAAAAAAAGTATGTAAAATGCATCAGCAGAATTTGATACTACTAGCAAGTTTTCTACATGTAGTGCAAAAGTATTTTTTACAGAATGATAAAAAAAACTTCAAATATTGCGATTCTTCAAATTTTCACTAAAGCCTTAAGTTGGACGATGGTACAGCTGAATTGGAAATCCATCGCTCAAAATGCAATAAATTATAAAATATGCATAACGATCGAATTTCTCTGAGTATATTCTGTATGGATTTTCGTACACATTCGCAGTATATTGGTATTTCTTTGATGTTGCTGTCATTTTGGGTGGTAAAAAGTGAGTTAGGGAAGTCTTTCATTTCAACGACTTTTTCTCGCAGCTGTTGTTTCCAACGGCTAAACAAATCAATCATAAAACCTGGAAACAGTTATATCAAATGCGACAGTTGAAACCCTAAGGCCAGCTTTAGCACTGGTTGCTTAACACTGTGTATCGTGTTTTAAATTTTTTTATGCTGATGTGGTCATTTGTATTTGTTGTGTGATTTCTTAAATCTCGGTCAAAATAACTATGTTGTGAACGGCACTTTGCTGACACATGGAGAGAGACACACAGTTTTTCACATTTCTACTGCTGTGTGTCAGCAAACTCACACAACCCACTTCCTCACGCTGTGGATGCCCTAAGAACCAGTAAAATTGCTACATACATACATACATCATGCTTTTTGCTTTTATTGCCTTTTTTTTATTTTCTATCTATTTTTTTAAAAAAATTGAAACCTAGCTAGCTGGAATCATCTTCATTTTCTAGTTAAATTTTATATTGGTAAAATACATGAGGATTAAATTTCTTACCATGAGCTGATCAAACTGATTACTACCTACTATGTTGATCATGACGTCGTTAGAATAATCCTTTTTAGATATAGGAAAAAACCAAAGTCCACGTAGATTAGAGGTAAGACCTCAAAAAAAGTTAATAAGCAAATAACACTCATCATTTTAAAAGTCGATTTTATAAAGATGGATTAAGACCAAAATCTTAATATTACAGATAAAATTATTGCAGAAGACAAACAAGATATATATATATATAGAAAATGAAATATGGGGACACATAAAAATATAGTGAAACCTTTAAAAATAAACACATAAGTAAAAATATACTAAAAAATAATGAGAGAAAGCCATTACATTATCCATCTCTAATGGAGTACCCATAAAGTGGGTATTTAAAGGCCCCACACATCTATATTATTTATTTTTACATTTTTAATTTGGGTACCTAATAGATACTCAACTCAATCTCTCCAACCCAACACTTCTAAAAAAATTACTAAATGGGTCACACCAATAACTCCACATCATTACATATCAACAAAAATTTATTAAAAGTGACATGCGGACCCGCTGAAAAGGAGAGAGAAGGTACCTATAAAGGTACCTAATCCTAATAAGTACCCAAATTTTTTTTCTACAATAGAGATACCTATTAGGTGACACTCTAAATAGATACTCAAACCTTAGCTACTCAATAGGTATCGCATTGGAGATGCCCTTGGGAATTCTTCTTGTCGACTTAGCCACATTACATTGCGTAGCCACATTACATTGCGTCTTTAGCTTCAGTCCCTTTCCATGTCTGGTGCAATAAATTCTACATAACTCTCTTTGCTCATTGCCCTCCTTTTGGTTTTATTGATAGATGCTGCCTATATCTTTATTATTTACTTATTCTTAATTTCTTGAGCGTTTTTCTCCCCCGTGATTTTCTCTTTTGGATCATCTCATGTTAACGTGTAGTGTCTGTTTGGTAGCAAAGAAAAACAAGGGAAAAGAAAAGAAAGGATTGAAAACACATTTTACGAAATATTTTCATCAGTTTGGTTGTAAAAGAATCTTGAAGGAAAGGAAAAAATAAGGTGGGTCCCACAGCCAAAACCTTTCCAGTTTCCTCCCAATTTGGGAAGAAAGCAAGGAATAAAGATGCAGAACAACCAAATTGGCAATAATACCCTGTACGGTTTCATTTGCATTCAATTTCCTTTTGTTTTTTTTTTTGTTATATATCCATTTTTTATTTTAACGTTAAGATAATTTTTTTCTTATTATTATTATTATTAGCGTATAAATAAATAAAAACTTTTTCTTCATTTTGGCATATTTCATTGTTAATTTATTTTATTGATAAAATAAACATTTTTACTGTATTAATATTTTAAATTTATCTTTGATATTTCAAAATATTTTTTCTTGATAAATATTTTAATATAGGGATATTTATGTCATTTTATAATTATGCTTCTTTTTTTCATTTCCCTTTTCCTTTTTCCTTTCATTTTCACTTATTCCAAACCACTAAATAATCATATTCTACTCTTTTTCTCTTCTTCTCATTTTCTTTTCTTCTAGTTTCTTTTCCCTACTTTTTTTTCATAAACCAAACAAAGTGGTAGTTTTCCTACCCGTTGGATGCTACCATACATCCTGTCAGTAAAAATGACCTATTCTTACACAAAGTTGAGCGCCAATGAAATCCTTATTCATATAACTTGATAAAATTTTCTTTTCAAGTACCCAAAGTTAGAGGGTCAAAATTTATTTTCCTCGTGTATTTTTTTTAACAGCAAAAGAAATATTTATTAAATGGGATCGAGTACAAAGTATTTAAACCTAATACAACATAGAGGAGAAAGAAAAGTGGGGCAAGAGCCCCTCCACCACAACCCGGATACAACCTACACAAGTGAAAATCCTGAGGAATTACCTGAGATTAACTGTATGACCTAGCCCAACCATGGTAGTTCTTCGTTCCAGCATGAACCAAGTTCACCAAAGTAGTTATACTTAACTCACCAAGATGAATATAATTAGACAATGGATTTTGGGAAGGATCGGCGTACTGATACTTATTTGTAACTATATAGAAGCAACATTCGATACGAAAGCATTTTTTTCTAGGCATTTTGATGAGTCTGCAAACTCATGAAGCAGAAGTGAAGGCACATATCTAAGACGAAGATGATTGAGAAACGACACAGGGCAAAATGGATTTTGAGTGGCGCAACAGAGCTCCTCCTAGAGAAGAAGCTCTGATATCATAATATAGAACTGTGAGGATCTATAAAATAGTTAAAGATCTGAAATGAAATTAGAATGTTGGAATACAAGAGATTGTGTAACTTGCTCCCATTGATTCAAAATGAAATGCGAGGCACAAAAGCTTATTTATACTAGGCTAAATTATAAAATTGGTCCTCTATGTTTATTTTAGGTTTCAATTTGGTTCTCTATGTTTTATTTGTTTCGTTTTGGTCCCTTACGTTTTAAAAGTTACAACAGGTTAGTCTTTTCCGTCACTAAAAGCCAATTATCCGTAGCTAAAAGCCAAATAACATTTTGGAAAATGGACTTCTAGCTACGGACAATTGACTTTTAGTGACGGAAAGGACCAAATTGAAAATTAAAATAAAACGTAGAAGACCAAAACGAAACAAATAAAACGTAGAGGACCAAATTGAAACCTAAAATAAACTTAGAGGACCAATTTTGTAATTTAACCTTTATACTAAATGGTGCTTACAAACAAATGTGGGAATCTATAAACAATACATATACAAGTCATTGTTTGAGTAACATTTTGACAGGTGTCAATCAACTAACCATTCCCTTCCACAACACACTTCACAAACACAAAAAAATTTGCCACAAATGTAACCACCAAACACACAACGTACAAATGCGTCACGACAAAACGCTCCTGCCATCCGACTTCAAAATTCAAATTCAAAAACACGTTTTCCTGGCCACAACCCTCTCTCTCTCTCACTCCTTTAGCATGTCTCTCTCACTCCCCTCTCAGATTTGCTCCTCCATCTCCTCCATCTCACCGATCCCTCTCCTCCTCCTTCCTATAGAACACCGGGCGACGGATCGGCATCTCGCCGACAGGGACGCGATTCGTGGTCGTTCTTTGGTGGAGTTGACCGCGCAGCTTACAGTCGGCCTGTTGGAGTTTGAAGGAGGAAGAGGAAGAAGCCGCTGACGGTGAACCACCATCGAAGAAACAAATTCGGTTAACGAGGTCTCTTACGAGTCCGCAACAAAACCCGATCGCGAACCACACCGAGCCATCGCCGGAGACCTCCGCCACGGAATGCTCACCCGTGAATAATCCTTCTTCTTCTTCTCACCGAGCACATTCGCCGAAGCCACCGTGGCGCTGTCGTCCACCGCCGGAATGGTGAGATTTTTCACCTTAGCCGGTTCGATGGACCAACCGGCGATTCGGCTGCACCAACTTTGACGACATCGTTTCAAGGCCTCCACTCCCAAGAATCGCCTCGACAATGGGATCCTCCACTCCGGTTTCACGGTCACCCCGACCGCATGCGCGCTTCTCTCGAATCCTGGGAGAGCATTGGAGGTTGGGTTATGCATGAAAGGACCAACCCGGCTGATTCGGCCAACGGCCGGCGATTCGAGTTGATGACTTGAGGTGTAGTCGAGTTGATAATCGAATTTGGGAATGTTAGCATACTTAATCATCAAGATAGTCGAGTTGATCTTCCTACGACTTCCTTGGAGTGTATTTTAACTTTAAAAACTATCAAGGGTTGATATAGTAATTCTTGCATTGTATTTTTCTTCATTGTTCAACAATCAAAGCTTCAAGGTGCAAAGCTAGCTCATTTTGTATTTCGTAAGTTTTTATTTCTATTTGTGAAGTTCATTTGGGTTCACTAATTGAATTCTACCATCCAATTCATTTGATAGTTTTTTATTTGTTTTTAAAAATAATTAAGAACATATCCAAACGGACCAAATGAGAAGATCGAAGCATCAAGCATACTTAATGTCTTGAACCAAATGAGAAGATCAAGCATCGAAGCATACGAATGTATTGTTTTCAAAATTCAAATTCAAAAACAAGTCGTTGGTCCTCAAGCCGCCGAAATCAAGATTGATCTCGACAGGTTGAGCTTGATCTCAAGCCGCCGAGATCAAGCTCTGTGGTTGGTCCTCAAGTCGCCTAAATCAAGCTTGATCTCGACAGTTGAGCTTGATCTCGACAGCTGAGCTTGATCTCGGCAGTGTGAATAGTTTGTCGAGATCAGCGACTTCATGTCAAGCTCAACCTCGTCGACATCAATACCATCCATTCAATTTGAGGAGAGCCCAAAGACATTCTTTATCCGACATACAGAGAAGACGAGGGGAACACAGAGATCAAAATCATTATGATCATGACTGATGTAGCTAGAAAAATGAGGTAGGGAAAAGGGACGAACAATTGACTTTGCTTGGGAATTACACCATAAAGCATAAATCAGAAAAGGAGAAACATACGGCCGCAAGTCGCTAAGTCTAATAGAAAATCAGCTTTATAGTAGCCTTAGGGTGTCTCGACCTTGACATGAGGTATAATAGGATAATTGTCTAATGGATAAACAATAAAATAGTGTTCTTCATCGGTCAAAACCAAAGAATATATCAAATACTCACAAAGGGCCATATGTTCTTTGGCTTTAAATCCTGCAACACAATTTGTTACATGAAAAGTGGCAATTATCTCAAAGATACATAAGGAGAGATGTAAACCGCCACAATCGAACTGCAACTAATACCAGGCTATCACACAAATCAACAAAGGTGTCAATCAACTAACCATTCCCTTCCACAACACACTTCACAAACACCAAAAATTTGCCACAAATGTCACGGTTCCAGTGTCAACAATATTGGAACCACCTCACCTCTTTTTATTTAATATTTATTTTTAATGAAATGAATAGCCTCTCTTACCGTATTCACAAAGCAAAAAGTCGGACAAATAAACGGTGTGCGGAACACTCGCCGAGCACGCTTACTAACACCGTGGTGCAATGTAACGTGACACCGCCATCTTTTTCTCCACAAAACCAGATCACTCCAGTAACTATAGTCAACCACCGTTTGGCGAATTCGTCTTACATCGCATCACGGTAACGGATCGGTCACCATCTTTCGTCCATCCCTTTCCCCATTCATAACCTAAATCAAACTCTACAAAAAAGCACAGACCCGTGACAACCTGTCTCAGCTGAATCTACCCAACATCTATAACCCAATCTTCTCCCCATTTTTTCCATGATGTCGCCTTCGACTTTATGCTGAGCTCAAGTTCAGTTCGACTTGGAACCAAACGAGCTAGCTCATGAACCAAACGAGTCGAGCTCAAGTTCAGTTCGGTTCATTTATTTAACGAGCTCAATGAGGAGAACAAGGTGACGTCGAATATAAAAAAAGTGATGTCGACAATTGGGAAGAACACTTACGTCGAATATAAAAAAAGTGATGTCGAGTTCGACTTCATGCTGAAACTTCGACTTTATGCTGAGCTCAAGTTCAGTTCGACTTGGAACCAAACGAGCTAGCTCATGAACCAAACGAGTCGAGCTCAGTTCATTTATTTAACGAAAAAAAGTGATGTCGACTTCGACTTTATGCTGAGCTCAAGTTCATTTCGACTTGGAACCAAACGAGCTAGCTCATGAAAAACGAGTCGAGCTCAGTTCATTTATTTAACGAGCTCAATGAGGAATACAAGGTGACGTCGAATATAAAAAAAGTAAAAAAAGTGATGTCGACTTCGACTTTATGCTGAGCTCAAGTTCAGTAATAAAAAAAGTGATGTCGCCTTCGACTTTATACTGAGCTCAAGTTCATTTCGACTTGGAACCAAACGAGCTAGCTCATGAACCAAACGAGTTGAGCTCAGTTCATTTATTTAACGAGCTCAATAATATAAAAAAGTGATGTCGAGGTGACGTCGGGTTCGACTTTATGCTGAGCTCAAGTTCAGTTCATTAATTTAACGAGCTCAATGAGGAATACAAGGAGACGTGCTTAGCTCAAGTTCAGTTCATTTATTTAACGAGCTCAATGAGGAGAACAAGGTGACGTGCTTAGCTCAAGTTCAGTTCATTTATTTAACGAGCTCAATGAGGAGAACAAGGTGACGTCGAATATAAAAAAAGTGATGTCGACAATTGGGAAGAGCACTTACGTCGAATATAAAAAAAGTGATGTCGCCTTCGACTTTATGCTGAGCTCAAGTTCAGTTCGACTTGGAACCAAACGAGCTAGCTCATGAACCAAACGAGTCGAGCTCAAGTTCAGTTCGGTTCATTTATTTAACGAGCTCAATGAGGAGAACAAGGTGACGTCGAATATAAAAAAAGTGATGTTGACAATTGGGAAGAACACTTACGTTGAATATAAAAAAAGTGATGTCGAGTTCGACTTCATGCTGAAACTTCGACTTTATGCTGAGCTCAAGTTCAGTTCGACTTGGAACCAAACGAGCTAGCTCATGAACCAAACGAGTCGAGCTCAGTTCATTTATTTAACGAAAAAAAGTGATGTCGACTTCGACTTAATTTTGAGCTCAAGTTCTTTGAGCTCAATGATGAATACAAGGTGACGTCGAATATAAAAAAAGGAAAAAAGTGATGTCGACTTCGACTTTATGCTGAGCTCAAGTTCAGTTATAAAAAAAGTGATGTCGCCTTCGACTTTATGCTGAGCTCAAGTTCATTTCGACTTGGAACCAAACGAGCTAGCTCATGAACCAAACGAAAAAAGTGATGTCGAGGTGACGTCGGGTTCGACTTCATGCTGAGCTCAAGTTCAGTTCTGCTTAGCTCAAGTTCAGTTCATTAATTTAACGAGCTCAATGAGGAATACAAGGAGACGTGCTTAGCTCAAGTTCAGTTCATTTATTTAACGAGCTCAATGAGGAGAACAAGGTGACGTCGAATATAAAAAACGTGATGTCGACAATTGGGAAGAACACTTACGTCGAATATAAAAAAAGTGATGTCGCCTTCGACTTTATGCTGAGCTCAAGTTCAGTTCGACTTGGAACCAAACGAGCTAGCTCATGAACAAAACGAGTCGAGCTCAAGTTCAGTTCGGTTCATTTATTTAACGAGCTCAATGAGGAGAACAAGGTGACGTCGAATATAAAAAAAGTGATGTCGACAATTGGGAAGAACACTTACGTCGAATATAAAAAAAGTGATGTCGAGTTCGACTTCATGCTGAACTCAAGTTCAGTTCGACTTGAAACCAAACGAGCTAGCTCACGAACCAAACGAGTCGAGCTCAGTTCATTTATTTAACGAAAAAAAGTGATGTCGACTTCGACTTTATGTTGAGCTCAAGTTCAGTTATAAAAAAGTGATGTCGCCTTCGACTTTATGCTGAGCTCAAGTTCAGTTCGACTTGGAACCAAACGAGCTAGCTCATGAACCAAACGAGTCGAGCTCAGTTCATTTATTTAACGAGCTCAATGAGGAATACAAGGTGACGTCGAATATAAAAAAAATAAAAAAAGTGATGTCGACTTCGACTTTATGCTGAGCTCAAGTTCAGTTATAAAAAAAGTGATGTCGCCTTCGACTTTATGATGAGCTCAAGTTCAGTTCATTTATTTAACGAGCTCAATGAGGAATACAAGGTGACGTCGAATATAAAAAAAGTAAAAAAAGTGATGTCGACTTCGACTTTATGTCGACAATTGGGAAGAACACATCGACTTGGAACCAAACGAGCTAGCTCATGAACCAAACGAGTCGAGCTATGCTTAAATGTCGAATATAAAAAAAGTTCAGTTGGGAAGAACACTTCGACAATTAGGAAGAACACTTCGACTTTATGCTTAGCTCAAGTTCAGTTCATTTATTTAACGAGCTCAATGAGGAATACAAGGTGACGTCGAATATAAAAAAAGTGATGTCGATAATTGTGAAGAACACTTACGTCGAATATAAAAAAAGTGATGTCGACTTCGACTTTATGCTGAGCTCAAGTTCAGTTCGACTTAGAACCAAACGAGCTAGCTCATGAACCAAACGAGTCGAGCTCAGTTCATTTATTTAACGAGCTCAATGAGGAATACAAGGAGACGTGCTTAGCTCAAGTTCAGTTCATTTATTTAACGAGCTCAATGAGGAGAACAAGGTGACGTCGAATATAATAAAAATGATGTCGAGGTGACGTCGTGTTCGACTTTATGCTGAGCTCAAGTTCAGTTCATTTATTTAACGAGAAACGAGCTAGCTCATGAACCAAACGAGTCGAACTATGCTTAGCTCAAGTTCAGTTCATTTATTTAACGAGCTTAATAGTATTAACCGGCGTTGACTTGCCTCTGTAGGAATACAAGGTGACGTCGAATATAAAAAAAAAAGATGATTCGACAATTGGGAAGAAAACTTCGACTTGGAACCAAACGAATACAATGTGTTACTCACCCGTGCGTATGCATGGGTCTGTTACTAGTTTGAATTACAAAGGAAGCACATGTGAGTGACTTGTGCTTGCTAACTCAATTGGCTCTATTCTATCGATTGTTAATAGCGAAGAATATTTTCTTAATTTCATTGAATTCCTCCTTGCCAAAAAAATGGAGCCTTTTGGCAGACTATTTGATATATGATAAAAAAAAAAGTTGTGCTCTATTCGACATAATTTATTCTGGCATGATGTGGTTTGATCTATTTGGATTATACGTGATAAAGTTCTATCCTAAGAGGTCCCTTTTGACTTCATTGGTGCGTTGGACTTGATCAAGGTAGCATTGTGGTCATAGACGGGTAATGTCCAGTTTTTTTAAATTTTTATTGGTGTATATGTAACTTGCAAATATGTTTCCCTTTGATTTGAGTTTATAAGACTCATGTATATGGGTTAGAATACGCTTTATTATCTTCTATTAATAATAAATATTTTGGTTATAAAAAAAATTAGCTTAATTTGGCAATCATGACCTATAATGTTATATTGTGTATAAGCGTAAAATTTGGGTAATAATGGTCCACATGTTTATGGTTCTTTTTAAAAATATTCTCCCTCCGTCCTCTTTTGATTGTCGTTTATGGTTATGGCACGAGAACTAAGAAATGCAATTAATAAGTCAGAACTCATACAAAAAAAATTTGTATTTCTCTCACAAAAAGTGATTATTTTTTTATGAAAAGATGCAAGAACAGTTACACAACATATCCTTTAAAAAAATAATCAACTTTTTGTGAGAAGAAATAGTTGAACTTAACTTATGAAACTTGATATAAATTTTATACTTTAATTAATGGAAGCTCGATAATAACGGTGTGGTAGTGCTATGCTAGCATCTCTGTGTCACGGCTCACGGGAACGTAATTCAGAGTTCCATTAATTGCCAATGTATGTGTGAGCTAGCTGCCTCTATCTATTCTCTACACAGAAAAAGATCACTGATAACTAGTAGCCAACCTAGCATGCGTGGAGCTTCTATGTCTATGTGTGTGATTTGTTTGGTAGGAAGGTAAAGTAAACAACAAAGTACAAAAGATGTCATTATATAGTAGTACTCCATAATATATATAATATGTATATGTATGTGGGAAATAAATTAAAGCGAAAGTAAGAAAAGTACAGAAGAATTGAAGCATGCAGGGGGCAATGGGAGCAACCTGGGGTATTGTATGATTGACTGATAAAAGGGTTGGGTGATCAAATTGAGTACTAACATGCATTTTCTCGTATTATTATTAAAATATTCACAAGTACTACTATTGCTTCAAAAGAAAGAGAGAAGAGCTCAAGTCAAGGGTGTGCGTGGATGTTGGGAAATGTGTCGCTGTTTTACGATAAACAAGTTGTGTGTATGTGTTGTGTGTTCGTACACATACATAAAACACGAGGGTGAAAGGCCATAGCAGTGAATGTGAGTTGTAGGTGTAACGGCAGAGCACGGTGTTGAGGGTATCAGAAAGGCATTTAATAGTACCTGCACTGCACTGCACTGCAGGGCGGGCTGTCTCTGCCTCTTTTGTTTTGGCCGTGGGTGGGACTTGCTGGGGTTCAGGTTCCTCACCTCCTTTTCCTCAATTCTCAAGTGATATTATGCGCCTAAATTAAAAACACTCCTTGCAAAAAAGTAAACACTCTCTTGTGACTATACTTTCTCAATGTATCAAAATTATCAAAAATATCACCGAATGTATTTTTTGTTAGTCAGTTTATTTCTTGAATAAGTCTTTTGTTAGTTAATTTGGTCTCTTAAATTACTAACAAAAGACACACTAGGCGATGTTTCTGAAATTTCAACACATTCAGTAACTACAGTGACAACGCCTCATACATTTATGTAACAAAATGACTATTTACCCTTCCTTAAAATTTTGAGAATAACTAAATGTTAGGTACCAGAGTATCGGAATGGTGTCACACAACTAAAATAAGAGACGAGAAAATAAGAAAATGAACACACAAAATTTACGTGGAAAACCCTCAACAAATAAGGGAAAAACCACGAGGCAAGACCAGAAGAATTTCACTATGTGGGAAAATATTACAAGAATATCTCTCACAAAATACCTCACAAATACTCTCACAATACTCTTGTTGAGTATAAGAAATAATAAAAGATGAGAAGAGAAGAAGATTTGGGATGATATAAAAATTTCACTTGGGCCTCCTTATATAGGCTCCAAGGGAGCACCCAAATTAAGTTCCCACCGATGTGGGACTTAATTCCAACAATTCTCCCACTTGAAGATTTGATTGAGTCAATCATATCTTCACACCACTCTTCTCGCCTTACCCTTCCATGTCGCTACGTTTACGATAGGCAATAGGAGGATCGACACCAAATAAACTTGTCGGCATTGATCGGCCGCCATCATATCTCGCTAGGCTATCTTTGGTGTGAATCTTTGCATATCCACGGTTCCTTTCTCTACCACTTCACGAACAAAGTGATACTGGGTATCTATATGCTTTGTCCTGGAATGAAAAGTCAATTCCTTGCAATGTGCAAGGCACTGACCGCCACAATACACAGAATCATCTGTTGCTTGTGCTCGAGTTCCTCCATTAAACCTTTAATCCAGATAGCTTCCTTGCAAGCCTGGGTATTGCCATGTACTCGGCCTCTGTAGTAGACAAAGCTACAACAACCAGAATTTAGATAACCACCACCGCTCCTCCTGCAATTGTGAATACATACCCGAAGTGGATTTCCTTTTATCAAGATCACCCGCAAAATCAATCAACATAACCCACGACAATGAATTTCGATCCTCCGTAACATAATGCAACATCCGAGGTTCCTTTGATATATCTAAGGATCCTCTTAATGATTCCAATGCTCTCTACCTGGATTTGCCATAAACCGACAAACCGCTCCCATCGCTTGTGCAATGTCCGGTCTTGTACATATCATGGCATACATAAGGCTTCCCACCACCGATGCATACGATTTCGAGACATTTCCATCCTCTCCGCTTCATTGCTAGGACTCATACGTGAGGATAATTTAAAATTGACAGGAAGCGGGGTAGAAATTGGCTTACAATCTTGCATGTTGAAGCGCTGCAAGACCTTCCTTAGATAATTCGTTTGAGAAAGCCAAATCTTCCTATCATTTCTGTCTCGGTGAATTTGCATCCCTAAAATCTTGTTTGCGGGTCCTAAGTCCTTCATATCAAACTCCCTAGCCAATTGTGCCTTCAATTTCTGGATTCGATCTTTGTTGGGGCCTACCACTAACATGTCATCCACATACAACAGCAAAATGATGAAATCATTATCATCAAACCTCTTGTAGTAATGCATAATGGTCTCAACTCGCCGTTGTAACCAAGGCTAATTATGAAGGAATCAAATCTCTTGTACCAACACCTGGGCGCCTGCTTTAGACCGCATGCAGATTTGGTCAACCTACAAACCAAGTTTTCTTTTCCTTGTTCTTTAAAGCCTTACGGTTTGGAGCATATAAATTTCTTCTTCAAGCTCTCCATGAAGAAAAGCGCCTTTACATCCAACTGCTCAAGATGTAAATCAAATGCAAAGACACATTGCCAATACTACCACGATAGTAGTAAGTCGACAACCGGAGAAAATATCTCGTCAAAGTCTATCCCTTCTTTACGAGCATAACCTTTGACTACAAGTCCGCACGATACCGCTCCACTTGATCATTGCCGTCTCGCTTGATTTTGAACACCCATTTGTTCCCGATGACTTTCCGACCCTTTGGAAGTTCAACAAGTTCCCAAGTCTTATTTCTATGTAGGGCTTCCATTTCTTCTGCATTCTTTGTCATCCATTGAGAAGCATCTGAACTGCTCAACGCTTCTTGAAAAGTCGATGGTTCACCTTCTTCTGGCCAAAAGACAAGATGCATCATGACAGCCATAACATAGTCCGAGTGCCACGATGGTCTTTGTTATCCGACGTGTTGATCGTCGAACTTCTTCATCATTGACCTCATCCGGTTCTTGTTCTATGTGTTGGTTACGCTTTTAGAAGAATCATCTTCTTGAGTCTTTCTCTCCAACCGCAAAGATAGCAGTCTCTTTAGAAGTGCTGTCATTTTTCTGCTCACTTTGTAATTCATTTTCTGCAAAGACTACATCTCTGCTAACAACAAGCTTGCGGGCAGTGGGGTCCCACAAGCGATACCCCTTGACATTGTCAGCATAACCCAAGAATATACATTTTCTGGATTTTGGATCCAACTTTGTTCTTTCTTGGGAGTTGTACATTACGTACGCAGGACATCCGAACACATGTAAAGAAGAATAATCTACCGGCTTTTCTTTCCACATCTCCATTGGTGACTTCAAACCAATCGCTGTTGATGGCGATCGATTTATCACGTAATGCAGCGCTTTTGATCGCTTCGCCCAAAAAGATTTGGCCAATCTCGCCGTTCTCAAAGATAGCTCTTGTTCTTTCTAGGAGAGTCCTGTTCATCCGCTACGCTACACCATTCTCACGAGGTGTATGTGCAATGTTGAATTGTCTCGTAATACCCTCTTGCTTGCAATGATAGAAAGTTACCATCTACATATTCTCCTCCATTGTACGTCCTCAAGCACTTGATTTTCTTCCCGCTTCAAGCTCTACTTGTGCTTTGAACTCCTTGAATACCGGAAACACATCGACTTCTTCTTGATCGGCACGCCCACAATCTCCTGGAGTAGTCATCAATGAATGATACAAAATACTTTGCTCCCCCTATGGATGTTTCCGGCGAATCCCATACATTAGAATGGATCAAGTCTAGTATGTGTTTGCTTCGCGATTCGTTTGCAAATTTCAATCTATGCTGCTTACTTGTCACACAGTACTCACAGAAGGGTAAAGTTACCGTCTTGAGCCCGGGTAAGAGACTGCGTTCTGCAAGGACTTTTAAGCCACGCTCTGACATATGGCCTAGCCTGCGATGCCACATCATCGTTGATTCTTCATGGCTCGCTGATGCAACTGATGCATCCGCCTCTTGTAACGTATCTCCCAAAAGCATGTATAGATTGCTTGTGATCTTTTCTGCTTTCATCACCACAAGATTGCCCTTCACTACTTTTAAGATTCCACCTTCAATATGGATCTTGCACCCGAGGTCATCCAATTGCCCAGTGGACAATAGATTCCTTTTCAAGCCCTTCACATGTCGTACCCCTTGTATCTTGCGAACAGTACCATCTTGCATCTTTATTCTGACAGTACCGATTCCAACGATTTCTAAGGCGTGATCATTTCCCATAAACACGGATCCTACCGAGACAGGCTCATAAGTACAAAACCAATCTCGGTGTGAAGTCATGTGCCATGTCGCACCTGAATCCACTATCCAGACATCATTGAGCTTCCTTCCACCTTTAGAACTTGTTGCTCCGCTATACAGGATTTCTCCATCATCTGAGGTACTTGCAACACAACCTTGCGAGGTTGATGCTTCTGAGGTCTTCTCTCCATTCTTCTTGTTCCAACACTCCTTCTTCAAGTGCCCTCTCATGCCACAGTTGTAGCATTTGAGATTCTTTCTTCTTCGAGATTTTGATCTACCACGATCTTGGCTCCCACTGGAGCCACGTTCTGTTGATCTGCCTCTCGTCATCGTTAAAGCTTCTGCTTGCTTCGAACTTTCTGACATTTCCTCCTTATTCTTGCGCCTGGATTCTTCTTCAAGGATTGCACCGGAAACATCATCAAAGTGAAGAGTGTCAGCAACATTGTTGTTTGTAATGTTGATGATGAGTTGATCATACGAATCTGGTAAACTCTGAAGTAAAAGTTCTGCACGTTCATTTTCTGCTATTTTGAAATCAGATGTCGTAAGTCGAGCCAATAGCGTGTTCAGGTGTTAATGTGATCCGTCATTAATGTGGATTCACTCATTCAAGAGTGTAGAGTTTCCTCTTCAAGAATATTCTTGTGTGAAGTGACTTAACCTCGCAATTTGTTAAGTACATCCCAAATCTCCTTTGCGCCTTTCTTCTCGCAACACTTGACAACACTGAATCTGCCATTGCTAGGTGCAAATTGGCAATAGCATTGCCATCCTTCTCTTTCCACTTTTCATCACCATATCCGTGAGTTCCGCTTCAATTGCTTCAAAGCAATTATCCTTCCTCGAATCGCCGCTACCTTCAATTTCCACAGGAGAAATTACTCCCATTGAACTTCTCTATCTCAAATTTTGTCGCCATGGTTGTACACTAACCGAACCGGATTACACTATTTCACCGTGAATAGCACAAAGATATGTGAAACGATGTTATGCATTATCCCGTATACGAGAACAAATCCAAAGATATGTTAACAATTCGTAAAGTATACAACCACACGTGTGAATAGTAACCGTGTCCGTGAATAGTACTATATACCGAAAAAGTGATCAGAGTCTGTAAAGAGTGCACCAAGTAAGTTCCCAGGAAAGAGAGGTGTCGCTAAGCCGCATTTAAAAACCTTGTCTTTTCTTAGCCGTAACTTTACTAGACATACACTTTTACACTACCACACTATTTAGAATAATTCTTTTACGATGTGGCGAGATCAGACAATGCTGCAACCACAGAGCATACTAAGAACCAACACCTTCCTAAAGTGACGCAGCGGAATAGTATCACCAACCTTGGAGCTCTGATACCACTGTTAGGTACCAGAGTATCGGAATGGTGTCACACAACTAAAATAAGAGACGAGAAAATAAGGAAATGAACACACAAAATTTACGTGGAAAACCCTCAACAAATAAGGGAAAAACCACGGGGCAAGACCAGAAGAATTTCACTATGTGGGAAAATATTACAAGAATACCTCTCACAAAATACCTCACAAATACTCTCACAATACTCTTGTTGAGTATAAGAAATAATAAAAGATGAGAAGAGAAGAAGATTTGGGATGATATAAAAATTTCACTTGGGCCTCCTTATATAGGCTCCAAGGGAGCACCCAAATTAAGTTCCCACCGATGTGGGACTTAATTCCAACACTAAAGACTCCATGTATCATTTTGTCATCCAAAAGCTTATTTCTGAATTCGGACAACTTATACCGCACGAAAATGAACTTTGGAAAGAAAGGGTGCATGTTAGGGAAAAAAAAGGGTGTATTTAGTTATTCCTTAATACTTTTTTACAATAATGAAAAGGGGTGAATTTAGTTATTCCTTAATACTTTTTTACAATAATAATAAAAAATATAATATAAGCAATTTGCATGTTTTCTATCCGGCAAGTCCCAACTCGAAGGATAAAGGAATAATTGTTGGAGTTACCCCTCTCTCCTTTATACATTTTAGTGTGTTTTACCCGTGCATTGCACGGGTATACATTGTCTATTTAGCAGAATTATTAGAAGTATTTTCATAACATTAATATATATAAGCTTTTATAAATTATAAATTGATTAATATGACATTCTGATAATTAGGTGATGGATGATTCAATCATTAATTTATTAAGATAATTTAAAATATTTATACTACTATACATTATTTTTTGATTTTCAGTATAAATAAATTATAAATAGAAACCATATATAGTTTTATAAACTTATTTTATAGTAATTTTGATAAATTAAAGAAACTCACAGATTGATTGTATATATATCGTATAAAAAAATAACAAATCTTAATATATTTAATTCGTATTCACATTTATCATTTATTTTTGAAAACCATATCTAAAATGATTTGGTTTACATTTAAACAATATGAAAATATATATGTTGGATTTAGTATCTAACCGGATCACACATGCCCGATTCATGATATAATATTATTAATATAAATATATATCAATTAATCAATTAATATATAATATCTATTGTGAAATTTATTAATTAATTATTAATTGTTAATATATAAATGGGCCTTTTTTTCTCTACCTAAACAGCGAACCCTAAATCAGTAGATAGAACTATTATTGGACGATCATTACGGAATTCTAAAACTATATGTATAAATATATACATGTATGAGAAAGTCTCGCAGAACGAGAATAGACTTAAATTATTCTATGCTAGTCTTCATTTTCTTCATTTCTTAGACAAATCCCTGAGGTGGCCTGCCCCAATAATTCCTAAAAAGAACTTAGAGAAATCGGATTCACAGACACAACTGACACTTTCCTAAATTGGATCACTTCTAGACACATAACTCACAGTCCGATAAGATCAAACTGCTATGATACCATAATGTAACGTCCCGACTCTAATCATATCATTACCTACTAATTTAACTGGAATTAAAGTTAAATGTAAAAAATTTTCGCTTTAATACAAATCAGGAAAAATAATAAAACATTTGACTACATAAGACTCTGAATGCAATAAAGGTGTTACAACCAAATCGACTATTAAAAGACTTTGATCAAATATTACAATTTAATACGATATAATACAAAAGACTCATAATATGACGACTTGACTCGTGATCCGGTACTCAAGGTCTCGCGTGATGGCAAGATCGAGCATTCTGACATGCTCTAAGCTTCTCCATTTACTACGTACCTGAAAACAACGCCCCAACATAGTGAGTTTACAAAACTCAGTAACATAAGACTAACATAAATCATTTTACCGTTGTTTTCAGTCATACTTGGTGTGCAAAGTACGGAAAACTCCTCTGTACATAGATACAATGATCAACTGTGTTCAAAATATTCAAACAAACACTTGCCACAATCACAATAACATTTTATTATAAACATTAAAGCAACATGGCAGACACATACTATTTTGTAACAGCCAAGGATTTACCACTGGGTATTACTTAACCACGGGGCTTTACCCTGCACTGTACAACTATTTTACTATAGCCAAGGACTTACCACTAGGTCTTGACCACTGGGCTTTACTCTGCACTATACAACTACTTTACTATAGTCAAGGATTTACCACTGGGTTTTATCCTGCACTATACAACTAATTGCACAACCGATGATTTATCACGGGATATAAATTGATCACTGGGCTTGACCCCGCATTGTACAACTATTTACTACAACCAAGGATTTACCACATGATATAAATTGATCACTGGGCTTTACCTTGCATTGTACTACTGTTTGCAACAACCAAAGATTTACCACAGGGTATTAACTGACCACTGGGCTTGACCTCGCACTGTACAACTATCTTATTAGAACAATTATACATTTAATGGTTCTAATACTATATTTCTAAGCTTTCAAACAACTATGTTTTAATAACTTTTCTAAGGCATTCCTATGATATCCCTTTAATCTCTTATGGTTTAGAACACTAAAAACAAGTATTCATGGCCTTAAAAGCCCTTAAAATGTGAAAAATGAGACATTTTTGCATAAACTAGCGGGCTTTGCGCGTGCTAGAACCCTATGGTTCTGTTTCTACGCACGCAGGACGCGCTTCGCACGCGAGTCACACGTGCTTCATCTTTCCTTTATGTTTCCCCACGTTCGCTCATGTCTGGGGCGCGTGTCATGTGCATCTCTTCTCCTGCCTTCTATTTCTGCACACTTGGGGCGCGCTTCACGCGCGTCCCCTGCAGAATTCTGCAGAAAACCTATTTTTCTGCATAATGGAACTTCCATCCTCAATTTTTCTCAATCCAAGCCAAATCCAAATCAATTAAGGACTCAAGAACAAGGGCCAACACGTGATAGTTATAAGAACAACACATTCAGCATAACATCATGAATCAAGACATACTTTAAGCATCTCAACAATCTCATGCTTCAATCATCATCAAATATATCAAACAATGATCAAATCTCTTTTTTGCCAAAACCCATTGCATTATTCCCATGACCTACACTTTGAAGCCAAGAAACATACAACATGGAAGGATCAACTCATTTGACAACAAAACCACCAATAAAACCTGCTTAAATGTCATCAAAACACATCAACATATGAACAAGTTAACTTTGCCCAAACCCATTTCATGCTTTTCCCCCAAACAACACCTTAGAAGTTCAGAGAATACACACAATAAAGGGAATGGGGAACCATAAATGTGGGTCTTATGGGTGCCCAATCCACTAAGTGAGAAAGACTCACAATTGATACATTAAAAATCAATCCATTACCATGGTTCACAACTTCTCCCAATTGGAGCTCTGTGGAACTCACAATGGGGCAAACATCACACATATGTTTGTGGGAGGGTTGGGGACAGCATCCAATCCTTAACCAATCCCACTAAAATATCATAATTTCTACTCATTAAACATTCACATCAAGAATTTGATTAATAACCTAAGCACACCCTAATTAGAGGTTTTTGAGGGGAATCATATGTTACCTTAGGGCTCCATGAAATTGGAGATAAAATCCCCAAATTTTGAGCTTGAACTCCCAACATTTTGCTTGAACCCTAGCCCATCTTCCATGGAAGCTTGTTCCCAAGCTTCAAAATCCATCTCATTCTTCAATCTTCCACCTTTTGGGTCTTGATTCCACTTTTTCTTCCATCTTGATCTTCCTCTCTTTCTCTTTCCCTCACCGTTTCTCTCTATCTCGCTCTCTCTCTCTCTTTTACCCTCCCTCTCTCTCTCGTTCTCCTCCAAGGCGCATGGTGGTGCGCCATCGTCTCCCAGTCGCAGTCGCGCCGGAGTCACCATGCCCCCTCCCCTTCTCCTTCCTTGCGCGTCCTCTCCCTCTCTCCCTTTTCTCTTTTCTTTCTCTTTTTTTTTCCTTTCTTTCTTCTGGTTGTGTGTGTGTGTGTTTAATTGGGAGAGAAAGAGAGTGTGCTATGGTGGAATAGAGGGAAGTGTGGTGCACGGTGGGGCAAAAGCCATAGTTTGATTAAAATTTGACAAACAATCCTCATTTAATTTCATAATTTATCCTTTGGTCCTTACAGGAATCTCAGATAAATTAATCGGTTAAATACTACTCATGAATAAGTAGTCCCACATTTTCTTAATTATTGGGAAGAATTATTATTTTACCTATAAGTTCTAACTTTACATTAAAACACTAGATTAAAAGTTATTAACCTCATTAATTCTTAGGGATTAAATCCCCTTTTTCACTTAGTGTTTTTAGTTACTCAGTTTTAGAAAGTTGGGGTGTTACAACTCTTTTATTAATAAGGTCATCAAACAATGTTGAATGGAGAGTTGAGATTAACACAGTAAATGGGAAAATGTGGCTTGGAAGTGGTTGGACTGCATTTGCAACCGATTACAATGTAGGACATGAAGACGCAATCCTGTTCGAATACATAGGAAGGTCACAGTTTGTTGTGACGTTCTTTAACAAATCTGCTGTGGAGAAACCTCACCCTATGTGTCCGCTTGGAGAACTTCCAATACATTTCTTCAAAGTGTTCATGATGGATGAATTCTTTCATAGGCTTGTGAGTACATTTGAATCCTTTAATTTAGTTTAAATATGTATTTGATAATATGTATTATTAATTATTATAAATATTTATTGTTCTGTAATAATTATGTTGCAAAAAAACTAATTAAAAATGTAATTTGAATTGAATTGTATTTTGTCAGAGGTTGCCTTAGAAATTCAAGCATCTGTTTGGGGGAGCCATGACTAACCCTATTAGGATATATGTGGATGACGAGACATCATGGAGAGTGAAATGCATTGACCAAGGATCTCATATATGGTTTGGTAGAGGATGGGCAGATTTGGTTTCAAAATGTGGGCTTAGGATGAGGGATTTCCTGCTGTTTGAATTCAGAGTGAATTCTGAGATGTACATGAAAATATGTAGAGGAGAGGGGCAGCAAATCATTATAACTCGTAGTAGTATGAATGATGTTCTTGCTCCGATGGGTATTAATAAGGTCACACTTTGGACTTCTAAGATTACCAAGTCTACTACTTATGGGAACCAACCATTGGTATGAATTAGTTTTACTTTACCAACCATTGTATCAAAATTGTTAATACTTTATGATAGTCATTAATTATAAATATACTTGTTCTGCAGTACATACCAACCAACGTTGTAAAACAATGGTTCAGCGGTAAACCTCTCGAGGTTGACGTTATGATGCCTTCTAGAGTGCTGACTAAATGGCATGTTATATGGTATGAGGCTACTGGTAACAACCGACCAAGTGTATGCCTTTGTAATAACGATATTATGATATTATCTTTAAGATATACTCATTTTAAAATTGCAAGTTAAATGTAATATATATATATAATTTTTGCCGTTATTTTTTTAAAAAAATTATTACTCTTTCAGTCTCATTTTAATTGTCCTTTTAGTTTATATACAACTTTTAATAAAATGATTGAATTTACAAATTTTCATAATTAAATGACACTTCTTGATTAAAATACCCTTTATTTATTGAAGTAATAGAGTAGTTTTTTTTGTGTGACTAAAAGTAGAGTAGTTAGGTAGTAAAGTCTATTGATATAGTTGGTTGAGATATAAAAGATATTGTTAAAAAAAAGTAATTAATAATTCTTGATTTTTTAAAATAACAAATAAGTTGAGATAATAAAATAAATATTTCAAAAAAAAACAACTAAAATAAAATGGGAGAATACTTGTTTTTTTATTTAATGCCTCAAATGAATAATGCATTGGTGAAGAGAGAGAGAGAGTACTCATTTACTTCTTTTTATGAGGTCTAGGAGATAGAGATTAGCTGTCGTTGTCCAACTGCAAGGTGTATATGTAGCACACATCTAGACCACCCTTGAATTTCACCCTTTTCTAGAGCTCACTCTTTCTCATGTTATTTGTTTACCTTCTTCTCATTTTATTTATTCTATTTAAAATATTTATTTGTTTCAAATTATTTGTCGCTTTATAATACTTTTTTTGTCTCATATATAAGAAACAAATATACTTTCTAGGTTCATAAACCAGATATATCAGTTATTTAATAAACATAGAAAGTGTATTTGTCTCTTATATAAGAAACCGAAGGGAGTATCAAGAGAATAATTATTATATTTTTTCAATAATACTTTTATTTATTTATATCTCAATTATCCTATATTGATCATTCCACCTAACTCTCATTACGATAATAGTATTTTAATTATTTTACATTGAAAATAAGTGCAATTAATAATTTTTTTGAGACACGTGCATAATTTCAAACGAGACGGAGTAATTAAAATTAATGAGAAGGATGAATGAGATCCTCTGGCATTCAGAAATTTTTTTCTACTATCATTTTTATTTGGCGCTGTAGTTTTTTTTTTTTAATGTATTTTGTTGTGTTCGTGAGCTCGGTGGGCTTGAGTTGGACGGTTCCACAGATTTTTCATTCTTTAACAATTCAAAAAGCTGTTGCTTTAACCAACCGATCGAAGTAGGGATTATAATTTATGAACAGCTGCTAAAGTGAGAAGCTGTTTTGATCTGTCCAAATCAAATAAGTTGATCATGTTTGTAATTTGACTCCTTTTTAAGTCAATAAAATGATTAAAGAGATTTTAAGCCCAACTATTGGTGGGTTCTATTTAACAATAAACTACAAAGTTGTACTGTTATTTAGACCAAAAAAAGGTAGTACTATTGTCCACTTCTTTTGACCTTTTGCTACCCATGCATGCCATTATAGTTAGCACTAATTGGTTACATATAGGTTTGAAACCTCAACTTTAAATCATGGAGGAAGTCAATAATATCATTTTCCTCCAAAAACGATTAGAAAACAGCACGGTTTTAAAGGTCCATTTATCACTGCAGTACTGGAAGTGATTCCTCAAACCAAATACGACCAAAATAGCTGCAAACTTGAGACTAGAAAGGTAGGAGTTGGAATTGGTGAACTGCATCCAGTTCTTTGGTTTTCTTCCCCACTTTCACATATGGAGAAAACACCCCTGCCCGTTGGGCAAATTAAAAAAAGGAAAGCTCTTGCTCAATATTTTTTTTTGGAGTAAACACTCAATTTAGTCCCTGAATTGACACATTCTCTCTTATATAGTCCATAAAATATATGAAAATAATAAATAATCCATAAAGTTTGTAAAATCTATCAAATTAATCCATAATGGTTTGTGAAATCCATCTCATTAGTCCTTGTAAGGGATTACTTATAAAACATTAGAGATTACTTTGATGGATTTTATAAACTTTAAGGACTACTTATTATTTTCATATACTTTAGGGACTAAATAGGAGAAAATATGTTAGTTTAAGGACTAAATTGAGGATTTACTCATATTTTTTACCTAGCAGTTTATACCGAGAGGATAAAATAACTTTCATGGTCAATAATAAAACTTTCATGTACCCAAGGATTAGAAGGTGATTTGGATCTAATACTACAGCGGCTAGTGGCAGATCTAGGACCTTAGGTCAAGAGGTGTAAAAAATTTTAAAATTATACGTCATTATTGTTAAAAAATTTCTAATATCAAATTATTGCTAAAAAATTAAGGGACTACTGACAGCTGTAACAAAAAATAAAACTATAAGAATATTCTCAAACGATTAAGCTATGCAAAATTTCATTAGATTAAAACTTTATGTTGCGTGTCTTGAAAAACAAATCTATCATTTATATTACTTATATATTCTTATAATAATTTATACTACATATTATATAAGCTTATACAAGTCATTTTAATTTAAACGATTTAAGCTCTCTTCCCCTCCCCTCCAAAAAACTACAACATTCGATGAGAGCAAAAATTGAGTTAGGAGAGATTTTGCTTCTATCCCCTCCTAAAAATTGAACCAAACATAAAAAAAATTAAAATAATTCATCCCATCCCCTCCAATCAAACACTAGCTGAGTGAGAGAGTTGAGAGATGAAAATGTATGGGTCAGGGTGTGCAAAAATTTAAATTGAGTGAGGTCAAAAAAAATTATATAGGAGTGTAAGTGAAATTTTTAAAATTTAAGGGTGTGTAAGTGAATATCCTCAAGTGTTAGTGGGTCTGCCACTGACAGCGGCTACACATTGTGTGGGGTTGGTTGTTGTATGTGGGGAAAAAAGTAAATATTCATAGTTTCCACAATAGAAGTTTTTGTCTAGGTTAGCTAATTTAAGTCATATTTAAATTAAGAAAAATACCATTGCAGCTGACCAACTACAAAGTGTGGAAACTATGAATATTTACTTGTTTCCCCATTTTTTTCCAAATTCTGTTGTTTAGCTGTAATTGTATTTTTCTTAATTTAAAAGTGACATAAACTAAATCTAGTTATGCAAGACCTAAAAACTGTCGGAATGTTTTTCTGCCCCATTTCCTAATGATCAAGAGATAACATAAAGTGAGAGTTAGGAAATTAAGGGTGTGTTTAATTGGTTTTCAAATTTTCATTTTTTGTTTTATAGTTTTTTATTATATGATACACAGACTAGCACACTCATAGCCAATGGGATGATATCCAAAGTGAGGATTAGTGATACGTAATAATAGTATTTTTGGAAACGGTAAAAATGACTTTTTAGCATTTTCAAATTTTTTAAAATTACTCATTTTGTTTTATGAAACTAAAAATGAGAATGGTCAGACAAACATATTTTTATTTCATTATTTATTTTAGAAATGAAATCAATAAATAATGAAAGTAAACTGGGCCTAAACTTTCCGGATTTCTATGGAGATGGTAAAAATTTTGGAGTCCATACACCATGTAGCACAATCAGTTATGGATAAATTTACCTAATTAAAATGGATGCAACTATTCTATATTCATATCTATTAACCACCATTTCACACCCTACTGGATAGGTTTCTTGTGTATCATAAAAGCAGCTGAAATAAAGTACCAACTAGACTATTACTCGTGCTCTGCACGGGGCAATAGCATGTCGAAATATCCATGTCGTTAATGCAAGTATGTTTCACATAAGTATTCTGGAACGTGTTTGTTTGTTCCAAACAATGTGGCCGATAAGTAACATAAAGTTGAGATTATGTTTTTATTGGACATAAGACATTAACAATTATGCCCCATATAACTGGATGACAGGTAGATATTGTTTTGTTCCATAATTGTAGTGCAACACATTAAATGAGTATGATATAAATTGTAGGAGACATATGTGTATGAGTAATGATTTGGGCAAAAGTAAGAGCCCCAAAAAACAAACCACATATAATACGCATATGAGTCAGCAACTGCATACACATTTTAATTTTTTTTTGAATTTACCTTAACTCTGCCCTCACCCGTAACTCTCTTTCTCATTCCCTTCTTCCTTCTTTGAGTCTCCACCCTTTCCCTGTTTCAGTGTTTTTCATCCCCTTTCCATCATCCCCATCTCCCTTTTTTTTTCCAACCTACTGGGCAAGATGAAAGGAGAGATATGCGTTCATATTCATCTTCTCCCGATCTCCCTCCTTTCTTCCTGCTCCATCTTCTCCTTCCATCTTGCTCTTCCTCCTCCGTTCACACCACCAAATTGGGCCCCTTATTTATTTCTTCACCATTTTCTTCATCCTTTTCTTCATCATTTTATTCTTCTTCTTCTTCTCCACTGTTACGGAAAAAAAACCTTCACTCTCTCCCATTTTCTTCAAATCGAACAGACCGGTTCTGCTTCTTCTTCTTCTACATTTGTGAGACTACTCCATTTCTGCATCTTCTAGGCTAACTCGGTGAGAATCGTTTCCAACTGCTTGTCGACAGCTATTCACACCTGTCGAGATCAAGCTCAAGCTATTGGTGCTCAACCTGTCGAGATCAAGCAGTTCACAAACTCCATCTTCCTGGAATCCTTGGAGAAGATAAAGACATTCATCTTGTCCCTCCATCTTCGTCACCATATGAGAAGCAACTCACACTTTTCCATCTGACAACTGAGGAGCATTGATCTCGACAGGTTGAGCTTGATCTCAATCTGTCGAGATCAAGCTCAAGCTGTTGGTCCTCAAGCTGTCGAAATCAAGATTGATCTCGAGATGCTGCGCTTGGTCTCGACAGGGTGAGCTTCACATGAAGCTGTTGATATCGACAGCTATTCACACCTGTCGAGATCAAGCTAAAGCTGGTGGTCCTCAACCTGTCGAGATGAAGCTCAAGTTGCTGGTCCTCAACCTGTCGAGATCAAGCTTGATGTCGACATGTTGAGCTTGATCTCGAGATGTCGTGATGAAGCTCAAGCTGTCGAGTCCCCAGCAGTCGAAATCAAGCTTCATCTCGACAGGTTGAGCTTGATGTCGACAGCTGTTGATCTCGACAGATATTCACACCTGCCGAGATCAAGCTCAAGCTGTTGCTTCGTCACCATATGAGAAGCAACTCACACTTTTCCATCTGACATCTCGACAGGTTGAGATTGATCTCGACAGGTTGAGCTTGACATGAAGCTGTTGATCTCGACAGCTATTCACACCTGCCGAGATCAAGCTCAAGCTCTTGCTTCGTCACCGTATGAGAAGCAACTCACACTTTTCCATCTGACAACTGAGGAGCATTGATCTCGACAGGTTGAGCTTGATCTCAATCTGTCGAGATCAAGCTAAAGCTGTTGGTCCTCAAGCTGTCGAAATCAAGATTGATCTCGACAGGCTGAGCTTGGTCTCGACAGGTTGAGCTTGACATGAAGCTGTTGATATCGACAGCTATTCACACCTGTCGAGATCAAGATGAAGCTGGTGGTCCTCAACCTGTCGAGACCAAGCTCAAGTTATGTTATCGCCCTCAACCTGGTGAGATCTAGGTTGATCTCGACATGTTGAGCTTGATCTCGAGATGTCGAGATCAAGCTCAAGCCGTCGAGTCCCCAACCTGTCGAGATCAAGCTTGACATCAAGCTGTTGATATCGACAGCTATTCACACCTGTCGAGATGAAGCTCAAGCTGGTGGTCGTCAACCTGTCGAGCCCTGTCGAGATAAAGCTTGATCTCGACATGTTGAGCTTGATCTCAAGATGTCGAGATGAAGCTCAAGCTGTCGATTCCCCAGCAGTCGAAATCAAGCTTCATCTCGACAGGTTGAGGTTGATCTCGACAGCTGTTGATATCGACAGTTATTCACACCTGCCGAGATGAAGCTCAAGCTGTTGCTTCGTCACCATATGAGAAGCAACTCACACTGTTGCTTTGTCATTGTGAAGTATATTATTTAGTAAATTAGTAATAATAACAATTGGTTGAAAATTTAGCAATAATGATTCATCCAAATGGATGGCAACCAAGCATTAACTATTACAGGTGCTGAAATACTTCTTCGTAGACTACATTTGCCGTTATGTTTGTGACAAAACCGTTGTTCCAGATAATATGTACCACTATATTTTTTTAGCTTTCCAAGTTGCAAGATCAATATAATAGGGCCGTTAGAATCATGGCGTTGCATAAAATTTTCAAATTTATGAGCATACTCAGACCACAGAGTGCAATGAACAGTGTCAGACCTACACAGAATCAATTAATAGCGTTTGTTTATGAAGGGGGAATTGTTTGAATGAGAGTAATATGTTCACAGGTCTTACTGCAAGTCCTGTAAAACAATATCAATAAGCTTGCTCTTAGTTCCACTTTTGTCAGTCTCCTTAATGTCACCTTTCTCGACAATATGGCCTATAACATCTGCAAGAAACAGGAATTACGTTAAATGAAGGAGGTTATACATATTATTGGCAAAACAACTCTACATCCAAATACAGACATGTATTACAATATTGAACAGACCAATAAGTTTGTCCTCTTTTGGTGCCTGGAGGATGTCTCTGAATGCAACAAAGTCAAAGTGATTTCTGGGAATGTGGTCAAAGATCCTGCTTTGACACATATGGTGTTCCCAATGAAACCAAGTTTATATTTATGTTTTGTTGTTCGAAATTTGGCATCATTCTGAGCAACCAACACATTCTTAACAAAATAAGTAGAACCTTGTTCTAAGATAGGCTTGAACTTTGCAATTAGCGCTTTCCTCACAGTTGCATGTATTTTACCAGACTGTAGGTTCCCATTATATACGTATTAGTTACACCATCATGTTTTAAAAACAATGACACTATAAGTGAATGAAATTGAGTAGAAAATATGGAAACCTCTTCATCGATCCAAATCATCTCGATAGAACTTGTTTCATGCTGGTTCTTAAATTCAGGCAGGGACCAAAGTAGAATAACCCGAACCTTCAAACTCCAGTCAACCTTACCAGCCAGTATTTGAGAAATAGGGGTAATCGGCTTAGCCATGGCTGCAATGGAAAAAATATGTCATTAGTTACGTTATACGTTATTATATTATAAATATCATCTTCTTTGTATAATTAAGCTTGGGTGATTTACTACTCCTACATAGGAGACATAACATACCTGTTACTGAGAATAGTGAGATGAGGTTAAGAATGGCAAAGTTGCACACATATAGGATGTATATATATGGTTTACCCAGTAACCTGGTTGGATGAGGCACCAGCTGTAATAATAAAAAAAACAATAATAATAATATTATTTAATAACCACAATAATAATAATGGGTTACATTGATACTTCATTAGTAGTTCAAGTTGAACGTGAATTTAAATGCTGATTACAATCCAACCACCTGCAATAGTCTAGTGGGTTGGTTAATAATGAGACATTTGGCCGAAAGATGGACTGGCTTCCATCTCCGAAGCTACATCTTATTAATGTGAAATAGTGATTGACCACATGGTTGGTAATTCACCAATTATGGAAGAGTGTTGTTGTCTTCCTACGATTCAACCTTGCTCATGGGTTTAGAATGTTAGTGTCTGCATAATGTATTTAATACAATTGGGTATAGTCAGCTTTAATTGGTGAATTAGCAAATTCAGGTGTAGAGGTTTGGCTAGCCTTAATTGGAACAGCTGTGTGATATGACTTTAAAATATTGTGCAAGAATTCATCTGTTGCATCATGTAATGGTACATGTTGCATTAGTCATTTATTGCTGCAAGTGAAACACTAATTTCAGATATGCATAACCAAATGGTTTAGGATAAATAGGGCTAAAGATGGTGGGTCATTAAATAAATTCTGCTGAGTTCAGGTTTACAATAAATGATGGATTGCAATCGGGTAAGTATTACGCTTTTATTTGATAACTTGCAACCCAATTCGGCAATAAATAACTATATTGGTTATCTGGATATGTAGGTTGTTGTGGTCCGTGCATTGTTTAACTCCTTTTGACACATATATACTCAATTTATTTTTGGTACATCAATAATTTTAAACCTTTATTAATTGGTAAAGTACTGAAATTGATTTCTAAAGGTTTGGTGGCTTCAGTAGCTCAACCTGTGTGTTACAAATGTAGAATCTTGGGATAAGTTCCCTCTCCTCCAGTATTAAATGGTGAGTTTTTAAATTTAAAGATAAAGGTGTGGAGCAGGTGTGTGTTATGAATGTAGTATCTTGGGATAGATTTCCTATCCTCCAGTATTAAATGGTGAAATGTTAATTTGAAAGATAAAGGTTTGTCTGCCCTTAATTGAAACAACTGTGTGTTATGAACGTAGATTCTTGGGATAGATTTCGGTGTCCCAGTATTAAATGTTCCAGGTGTCACCATCATATCTGTATTATATTATATTTGTTTCCAATTTTACGATCTGCACAATCAGTATTAATATGTACTTAGGGAGGTGTGGACAGATTTGGTTACTTCATTCACAAAATGAGTGGTATGATTACTGGTGATCCATATCTCATTCACAATTGAATAACATACCACAGGTTTGTTTTCGATGGATCGATTCACGAATAAAGGATCTGTCTATGTTCATCTTTTATTTATATCTAAAAGGCAGTACAATAATTGATTTATTTGTCAGGTTGAGGTGCTTTGCATATGTTAATTGTTACTACTACTGATCCTGGAACATAAATGATTACTCACTGGATCTTGTCTGCCAATCATTAATTTCAGATATGCATCTCGAAGGAGCTTCCTTTATTAGGGGTACAGATGGTGTGTTAACCTTTGGTTACTTAAGTTTCGAATTCTGTGGTATAGTTCCAGGATCAGCCGATTGGTATACAATCCAATGATGTACAATAGGTATGGTTTCCATGGAGCTAAATAAGCAATAAAGGATTTGCCTATCTTTATCTTTCCTGTTGTCCCCTTCCCACGGCACAACATTTTAATTGTTTTGTTGGCATCTTTCGCAATCTTTAATGGTTACTACACTTGGGACATATCTATTCACATCAGTGTATGCTGCCTGTCAATCACTACTTTTAGATATGCATAACCACAGAGCTTCTTTAAATAGGGGTAAAGTTACAGGGTCATTAAATACATTCTATGCTGAGTACAGGTTTACAATAAATAGTTGGGCCACCTTTATGTCTACTGTTACAGTTTTGATTTTGATCTGATAACTTGGAACCCAACTAAACAATAAATGTATTTCAGTTGCAGGTCTATGTAGTCGACACATTGCTCCACTTATACATGATAGTTTAACTCTTGTTACACCTTTTAATGCATTAGTTAATACTTAAGGCCTTCAGTCCCTTGGGTGAGCTTGACATGAAGCTGTTGATATCGACAGCTATTCACACCTGTCGAGATGAAGCTCAAGCTGGTGGTCCTCAACCTGTCGAGATGAAGCTCAAGTTGCTGGTCCTTAACATGTCGAGATCAAGCTTGATGTCGACATGTTGAGCTTGATGTCGAGATGTCGAGATGAAGCTCAAGGTGTCGAGTCCCCAGCAGTCGAAATCAAGCTTCATCGCGACAGGTTGAGCTTGATCTCGACAGCTGTTGATCTCGACAGCTATTCACACCTGCCGAGATCAAGCTCAAGCTGTTGCTTCGTCACCATATGAGAAGCAACTCACTTTTCCATCTGACATCTCGACAGGTTGAGATTGATCTCGACGAGTTGAGTCGACATGAAGCCGTCGATCTCGGCGACTATTCACACCGCCGAGATCAAGCTCAAGCTGTTGCTTCGTCACCGTATGAGAAGCAACTCACACTTTTCCATCTGACAACTGAGGAACATTGATCTCGACAGGTTGAGCTTGATCTCAATCTGTCGAGATCAAGCTCAAGCTGTTGGTCCTCAAGCTGTCGAAATCAAGATTGATCTCGACAGGCTGAGCTTGGTCTCGAAGGGTAGAGCTTGACATGAAACTGTTGATATCGACAGCTATTCACACCTGTCGAGATCAAGCTCAAACTGTTGGTTCTGCTTCTTTTTCTTCTACATTTCTGAGACTACTCCATTTGTGCATGTTCTAGGCTAACTCGGTGAGAATCGTTTCCAAATGCTTCTCGACAGCTATTCACACCTGTCGAGATCAAGCTCAACCTATTGGTGCTGAGCCTGTCGAGATCAAGCAGTTCACAACCTCCATCTTCCTCGAATCCTTGGAGAAGATAAAGACATGCATCTTCTCCCTCCAGCTTCGTCACCATATGAGAAGCAACTCACACTTTTCCATCTGACAACTGAGGAGCATTGATCTCGACAGGTTGAGCTTGATCTCAATCTGTCGAGATCAAGCTCAAGCTGTTGGTCCTCAAGCTGTTGAAATCAAGATTGAGCTCGACAGGCTACGCTTGGTCTCGACAGGGTGAGCTTGACATGAAGCTGTTGATATCGACAGCTATTCACACCTGTCGAGATCAAGCTCAAGCTGGTGGTCCTCATCCTGTCGAGATGAAGCTCAAGTTTTTGGTCCTCAACCTGTCGGGATCAAGCTTGATGTCGACATGTTGAGCTTGATCTCGAGATGTCGAGATCAAGCTGAAGCTGTCGAGTCCCCAGCAGTCGAAAGTTGAGGTGCTTTGCATATGTTAATTGTTACTACTACTCTCTTTGGCACATAAATGATTACTCACTGGATCTTGTCTGCCAATCATTAATTTCAGATATGCATCTCGAAGGAGGTTCCTTTATTAGGGGTACAGATGGTGTGTTAACCTTTGGTTACTTAAGTTTCGAATTATGTGTTTCGAATTATGTGGTATAGTTCCAGGATCAGCCGATTGGTATACAATCCAATGATGTACAATAGGTATGGTTTCCATGGAGCTAAATAAGCAATAAAGGATTTGCCTATCTTTATATTTCCTGTTGTCCCCTTCCCACGGCACAACATTTTAATTGTTTTGTTGGCATCTTTCGCAATCTTTAATGGTTACTACACTTGGGACATATCTATTCACATCAGTGTATGCTGCCTGTCAATCACTACTTTTAGATATGCATAACCACAGAGCTTCTTTAAATAGGGGTAAAGTTACAGGGTCATTAAATACATTCTATGCTGAGTACAGGTTTACAATAAATAGTTGGGCCACCTTTATGTCTCTTTATTACAGTTTGATTTTGATCGATAACTTGGAACCCAACTAAACAATAAATGTATTTCAGTTGCAGGTCTATGTAGTCGACACATTGCTCCACTTATACATGATAGTTTAACTCTTGTTACACCTTTTAATGCATTAGTTAATACTTAAGAGGCATAGTTTGTTCCTCCTGTCTAGCAGAAACATTCACCTTTTATCTGCCATATCCCATTGGAACACAACATGACTCAACTTCCTCACACTTACGACTGCAGTTAGGCCATGAGAATGTATCTACTTAATAGTGCATGGATGACAATGCAAATGAATACATTGTATCTGTTATTTAATGAGCATAAGTGTGAGGACACAAATATTAATTTAGCATTTATGGTTGCCAGCTAGTTGAGTACTTTGTAAGCCCATTCCAAAAGATAATTGAGTACTTTGTAATGGAACCTCAAGTACTTTGTTGGCATCTTTCGCAATCTTTAATGGTTACTACACTTGGGACATATCTATTCACATCAGTGTATGCTGCCTGTCAATCACTACTTTTAGATATGCATAACCACAGAGCTTCTTTAAATAGGGGTAAAGTTACAGGGTCATTAAATACATTCTATGCTGAGTACAGGTTTACAATAAATAGTTGGGCCACCTTTATGTCTACTGTTACAGTTTTGATTTTGATCTGATAACTTGGAACCCAACTAAACAATAAATGTATTTCAGTTGCAGGTCTATGTAGTCGACACATTGCTCCACTTATACATGATAGTTTAACTCTTGTTACACCTTTTAATGCATTAGTTAATACTTAAGAGGCATAGTTTGTTCCTCCTGTCTAGCAGAAACATTCACCTTTTATCTGCCATATCCCATTGGAAAACAACATGACTCAACTTGACCATTTATGACTGCAGTTAGGCCATGAGAATGTATCTACTTAATAGTGCATGGATGACAATGAAAATGAATACATTGTATCTGTTATTAAATGAGCATAAGTGTGAGGACACAAATATTAATTTAGCATTTATGGTTGCCAGCTAGTTGAGTACTTTGTAAACCCATTCCAAAAGATAATTGAGTACTTTGTAATGGAACCTCAACTATGGCTACCCCCAATGACATGGTTTGACATCAACTAATCTAGTTGCCTACAAAACAGATCCTCATAAAAATTAGAAACACTTTCGATTAGACATCGACTATATCGGAAGGTTTATGCATTACGAAGGAGTATATGAATACTTTGATCTGCGTGTTCTATTCCAGTCTATGTCCCAAAATTATAAGGTGATTAATGTATTAACAATTCACCACTGGACCTTTCACGTAAACAGACATTATCCTTATGTTACATAGATCGAAATGTACACCTTGTTTCGAATGAATTAACTCAACTAATCGGGTTTTAATTAGGCTCTCCACAGCGTGGTATGCGTGTGTAAGTTGTTTTGAAATTTGTGTAGTTGTCTCCCCACAATTTCCGATCAACTAAATGCATTCCTCAACATGTGGAGTATTTTGGAAATACTGGTGATTGTCAAGTTTATGTTGACAACAGTTTTTTATTTCATGTGTGAAACGATATCCGTTTGTGATGAAGGCAACATACTAATACCTTGAAAAGATACAATTCCGCCAATTGTTGAACATTCTCTTTGAAGAACATAACAACCACATTAATTTCCTAATGTTGTAACCCGTGTGTCGTCATCTTCAGCAGTTCAAATTGAACTTGGACTGCATCCATTGAAGGATACCTGGTTGAAGCCACTTGTTAATGATATTCAAAATATGAACGTGTTGATCCCACATTGGTTTCAATTTGGAGTAAGGCTTTAAATAAATCCAGCAATATGAGGCACATATGTTGATAAAGATAATATATTTAAAAAGGTAACCCATTACATTGCCAGGTGATTACGTCGCCAAATATTTACTTACGCAGAAATTCCCAAAAAAAGTTGCTGACTATAAGTTTGGAGTTACATTTGATTCTGCAAAACTACTTTCTACTTTCATTGACATTGGTGGTTACCTGAGACCTATTTCTATATATATAATACTTCAGCTTGCTAAGCAAACTTAAAGAAGAGGTGATCAGCAGCATCAAGTGGAAGACCGAGAATGATCTTGTTTCCTGCTTTCAAACCACGACCATTGACAAATTTCAACCATCCTCCTGTAACCTTGCACTTGGATGCATCAATTTTGTCCCACTTGACCTTGCATGGCCAAAGTTTGCCTGAGTCGTCAACCATCATCATCTTGCTAATTGTCCGGTTCAGTGCATGTTCCACAAATCCTCCTGACATGTGCTGTTGACATGCACAACGCATAGTACAAACAATGTTATCCTGTTTAAGTTTGTCATAGCTGAGGAAGATACGATTTTTTTCATATATGATTTTCACTTACCAACTCATCTCGGTGTACATCATTAACTTCCAACTGCACTATCAGAGAATGATAAAAAGATCCTTCAGGTACTTTGATAATGGGTTCAGGAGGATAAGTTATCTTGTCATTATCAACATTAATAGGGTGACTACTATCTCCAATATAGAAACACCTTATTGGAGTAGGATACACAACATGTTCATGAAGTCTATCCTTGACTTCCATCAAAGATTGTTTTCGTTAAGATATATCAAAGTTAACCACCCACCATTAAAAGCTTGTAATAAGGTCCAAGTCGTTCAGTCCCTCGGGTCGAGAATCCTACTTTTCTTTTCAACTAAAACTTCAAATTGATTACCCTCTTTGGATCGATTAGGGTACTTGATGTTGGCTACATGTTCATATACATCGATGCTTAAAAGCATGGGGAGTACCAACTTAAATGCATGAAGAAACTTATAGTCACAAATATGGCACAAAAGTTGTGCTACAATAATAGGGACAGTTTAGGTGTACAATCTACAGGTTCATATACATGGGCGAACTCGCATATGTATGATCTGACTTCATTCGAATAAGATTAACATATAGCTCGGGTGACACTGCTTGTGGTGGAATCCCCTGATAACATGAAACCAACAACAAACAGATTTAAAAATGATGAGCATGACTAAAAAAAATAAAAAGAGTAACACAACATTGATGTTCCACATTTTAGGTTACATTATCCATTCGAAGGATCAGTTACAGGAAAGGAAAGGACACATGCAACTTGTTATTTTGTAACGCAACGGGTTACCTACAAAAAGCATGAAATTAGAACGACTTGGGTTAAGAAAGAGGAAGTACGATGCAAATAAAATACAGATGATGATAAAAGAATGTTGGAAAAGAAGGGATCGATTCTGAGAGAATGGAAGTACTCAAGGTGGATGGTGTAAATATGCCACTTGCAGATTTGAATTATTTTTGTGGGTGTTGGCTTCCTTAAATAGCAGTCTTGTTGATGGGTTATTAAATGCATTGTTTTATTTGTTGAGTTTGACAATAAATGAGGTGGTTCGCATATTTCCTTCTGCTGGAAGTTTGTAGGCGTAAATGTTGTAGGATTTTGGGCGGGATTTGCTTTTGGGAGACTATTTGGGATTTAGAGATAAAAGATGTGGCAAACAAAGCTAGGCCACATTATCATATATATCTTGCTTTGGAATCTCTAAGCTAAATTACATTAATGAGGAGGAATCCAAACCAGAAAGAATAGCATTCCTGAAATTATATATGTACGTACCTTTTAAAAAGTGGTTTCTTTTAATACAAATGCCTCAAGTGTGGACTACTTTGCCAGTTGCCTCTTTGATATGTTTCCAAGAGCAAGCATTTGGAATTACTTCAACAGCACGATGAACACGAATGATTCATACAAACTTGTACAAGAGCTTAACAAATCAAAAAGTACACATGGTGCACCAAAAACAAAAACATAGATATATAGCATTTTCAGATAAATCACATCACACACGGATTCTTCTTTTCAGCCTCGGAATTAAGGTGGCGTTTAACATGGGGAAATAGAACGTTTTACCTGTAATAGCCAGTTTCTTTCGCCTGTTAATTCATTATTAAATATTTACCCCAAAAGCATGTTGATTACTACTACACTGTGGCCCAAAACAATTGATATTTTGAAATCCTGGTTCATTGCAGCGTTGCTCACTTCCCCCTTTTCTGTCGAGTAATTCTAACACAAACCTAACAAGTCTCTTTTGCACACAGTCAATCACAAGACAAAAACTCATAAAATAAAAATATAAAATCGCAGCTGTAAAAGGAAAACGTAAGAGGCTGATGTCGCCGATGAAAAACACAGTTTCAAAGCCCCATTCGGTCCCTCTGCGAACATTCTGTCTAGAGTTCCCATCCTGAACCTCATAGAGGTAGTCCCGATCCGAACCACCTCTGCGACATGTCTGTGCTAAAACCCCCTAAACCACCATGAATGTAAACTCCGTTCACGCTATTGCTTGAACATTTTCCAATTTTATTGGATAATGGATACAATCCAACATGAATAAAAATAATCAGGTTTTCATAATTGCAGTCAGTTTATTACATTACAGCTGTGCCTTTTTTCTTTCATTTTTATTAACTATTAACTTTTTCCAAAAATTCTGCTCATTAATTATATTTTATTAATTATATTTTATAATTATAAAATTCAATGAGCCCCTTTTTGCAAATAGCAATTAATTGTGCATTAAGACATTAAACAAGTTGCCCTTCATGCATCCCAGCCTTTGATCATTTTAATTATTGAATCAAAGGCTAGAAGTCCATTTGACCATGATGGGGAATTTCCCCATGTTAAAACGCCACCCGGAATTAAACATGCAAAATACAACAACACAAACCAACACACAGGATAGCTAACTCCTAACCACAATACATCTGTGAAAGGCCTTCTCTAATTAATCACCGACCATATTGCACGGTTTCGGACATGCATAATGCATGTTCATCTACTAGCTAGCTACCTATAGAGTTGTCTTTCAAGGTTGCAGAATGGGTTTGATGTATTTGATGTAATGGATTCAGGGTCGGCCTCAGGGTGAAGCGGGTAAATCCCTCGCTTTAGGCCTCAAGGCCCCTGATTTTTTTGTGGTTGGTGCTCAAGCCTCTTTTTCTACGACATAAATCTCCAGGGACATAGAGTTGGTCAAGATGAGGCAGTGAGAAGCAAAAAGGCCTCCAGATCTAACTTTTTAAAATGCTGTGCACCACTTTGGGTCATTTGTATTCACTTCGTGCCATTGCAGATAGGGATTTTGGGGAAGTTGAAGTGCTTATCTGCTTTCGATTTGAACACTAACAATGTGCAATCATGAGAGAAAGATGACAGTGCGATTTGTTATTTTTGATTTATGCATTTCATGTACTGGCTTCGTTAGCAATTAAAGGAAATGACTTTTACATTTCACTACACCACACAGAGAAAGGGGAAAAGAGACAAAAGGGAAATAAGAATATGGGAGAGAAGCGAGCAGTGTGACAAAAAGACTTAACCAGAAGATCATAAAAAAAATAGGACTTAATTAGAGATAGTTAGGTCATAAAAAACATGAAAATCAGGCAAGGTCCCTTGATCCCCTCATTCGATGAAGTCGCTTTAGGCCTCTGATTGGGTTGGGCCGGCCCTGAATGGATTGGTGTACCCGTTGTACTCCTTTTTAATATAATCTTTTTTCTTATAAAAAAAAGGGTGCATGAAATTTAAAACCTTGTCTCTGTATGAATACTAAAGTAGTAGCAGAGAGAGAGAGAAAAAGAGAGAGATGTGTGCATATATGAAGACTTTTGTCTCTGAGTTGGATGCTGCGAGTTGATGTATCCTGCATTGCTAGTACAACTACAACTGTTATATTTGGGTTCACAAGTTCGTGTCTCCAAGGGAACAATACTTTTTGAGAATGACGTGCCTTAATATACAAACTTTATGCCTACCACAAACTTGAGCAACGATCGAGCATGCATATAATATAACAATGTAGCATTTTGACCTTTGTTAAAATTTCTCTAGTTTCCATCATAGATTTGTAGTTTGGCCGGAACAAATATCTGATGTCCTAAAAAATGGTGTCCCCTCTCTCCAACCAATCAAAGGCTAGGGATCTGCATATGTGTTAAAAAGTTATGATTTTATTTTATTATGTGGTAAATTATCATTGGTGGGAAACAGAGAATATGACAGGAAAGTGAGACAGAAGATTTTCATCTGTTTGGCCATGAGTGGTTAAAATATTAGAAGTTGTGTTTAGACTACAGAGATAGATTGGCCATGGGCTGTTATTAAAGGCAATGTGGTATCTAGAAGTTTTAGGGTCTTAGGCAAAACATTAGAGTATTTTGGGCTTTAAATAGACCAATTTGAATAGAAAATATTAATTTTTAATATAAATATATAATAAAATTAACAGTTATGTTTGTCTAACTCAATGTATCCATTGCAACGATGATTTTAAATATTGATGTATGTATCGTATGCAAAGTATAGTTTTTTACTTTCCTAAAAAGTATTCTCATTTTTAGCTTGGGACGAGAGCAATTAATTAGCATATACCTACAATTATGCACACATGTTAATCGTGGAGTGCACGTATGTATTATCATTATGGTATTGTTTTTTGTCAATAAAGACATAAAGATATAGAACTTTATATATTAATTTGGGCCTTTTTTTAAAGAAAATTGGGCCTTACACTACTCCAAAATTTTAATTTGGACCTCGTGGTGCCTAAGGCAAATGGCTAACCTACCTAAAGGCATCCACAACCCTGATTAAAGGGAAGAGATTCAAAAGAGTAAGACACATTGTCTGGTTTGCGGTAGCTTGGTCCTTACGGTTAATGGGAAATAAAATTATTTTTAGGGGGGAGTAGCGGACTATAATGAGGTCATTTCAAGTTAAAATGTTATCTTGAGGGTGGTTTGTGACATCCTAGTCAATTTTTCCAATATATTATATATATTAGGTTACACACAAATAGTGAAAAAAAATTATTTTATTTAGCAGGCGGAAATGTACATTTATACCTAAAGGTACTTATCCATAGGATCCTGATACTGTGTGTACAGGGATAGTAACTTCCATCTATTGACCCTGACTCACTAGCTGTGGAACACCCGATACTATCTTTCCTCCTGAAGAGTCCGTTACCTGCTAATATCCGAGAGTATATACAAAACAAGAAACAGAGCAGGAGACTCATAACACACTATATGCACTATTGAATGGGAAGGTAGGATTTAGAATTCATGCATAATCAGGCATCACACATAAGTATAACAGCAAAACAGAACAATGGAATATATGATAAATTAAATCATACATCTCCCAATAACTGTTTAGATCTTCACCTAACTATCCTTTCCATGCAACCTACATCTATATGCCTACGTGGCCACACAGCTCAATTATGGCAAAAGCAGCCCCACCTTAGCTACTTTGCCTTTGTAGATAACAGCGACCTCGATAGGCCAGCCAGTTGTCCATCCCCTTATCCCGCTCATCATATCCCTAAGAGTGCATTCCTGCTCTTCGATAAGAACAGGTATCGAGGCTGCACTCGGGATCGGCACTATAGACAGTGATGCAACAGTACCCCGTCAGGATGACCAGGCTACCCGACGTCCCGACACAGTGGGGCCAAATCACTGGTCATTTTGGAGTCTTGTCGGACCTAGACTATCCTTAAGGATCCACTCGAAGCGGTCCTATACCGACTGCATCATGCCCGCACTCTGGCATTTGGCCTCATACACAGCCTATGTGCACGGTGGTGGATTAAAGCACATACATATGACCATTTATTATTCAGCGTCTTATCAGCTTTTCATTATTCATCAGCTCAGTACATCAACTCATTGCCTCAGACAGCATCATCATCTTATCTCAGCACTCAGCACTTAACAGCTCTTTATAATTAGGTAGCTTCAACCATACCCCACATACATCATTATTTAATAACTTTACACCAAACCAGCATAAGCAGAATTACCAGCATCTACAGCATATTGTAAATCAACCAACACATTATCAATACTCAACCATTCTCGAATGACTTATAGATCAACCAGCATAACATAAATTATCAATCAGTATCACATAAGTCAACCAACACATCCTTAAACATCAACCATCCTCGATCCACACATGAGTCATCCCTAGTATTGCTCAGGCGATCTACTACTGACATGTTATCTGTAACACCCTAGGCCGCCACCCATTTTTGGGTCGTACCACAGTGTGCCCGACCCACTGTCTCTGCGATGCATCTGGGCCTGAAACCCCTGCAATGCATGCCACGATTATGCGGTTCACTCACAGGACTTCACCACCCCCTTTGGATTTAATCCAAATTAATGGTGTTTTTGCCTTCCCTAGGAATCGAGCCATGTACATAGGGGTTAATTACAATGTTTTTGATTCCTAGTACTAACCATTGACTTGGTTAGTATTAGGAATCAAAAACCATTGTATTTAACCCTAGGTACATGGCTCGATTCCTAGAGAAGGCAAAAACACCATTAATTTAGATTAAAACCAAAGGGGGTGGTGAAGTTCTGTGAGTGAACCGAACACTGTGGCATGCATTGCGTAGGGTCTCAGGCCCTCATGTCGCAGAGATAGTGGGTCGGGCACACTGTGGTACGACCCAAAAATGGGTGGCGGCCTAGGGTGTTATATTATCAGTCCACACACCAGCAATTACACACACAATTATAATGCAATCATAAGGAACTAACATCACATCAACATCCATCCACTGATATCAATATATTACTTTTATGGTTGATAGACCTCTGACAACTATCCCCAGCTATCATAGGCCATAGCCCCTCTCCTGAGGTGCTGCTACTATCACCCTCTAGTAGGGCTTAGGTCACCCTACGCCTAGTTATACACTTATTCTAATCCTACAATCCCTAGTGGATAGGGTTCAGGTCTCCTTACTTGGTTAAAAGGCTGCTGTAATTGCTGCCACTCTCTGTGTCTCCTCACCGCATCCTCGCACTCCTACCTCTGGACACTCCTTCATAATCTACTAGGCCACTCTCATCCTCTCTTCTCAGAGGTTTACCTAGTAAGGGCTTTCTGATGCACAAGATCCTCACTTGAGGCAAGTGCAGAGCATACTTGCTCCTTAGTGGCCCTCTAAGTCTCACTCCCTTTTTCAATCTCAAATATTACTTACTAAGGGTTTTCTGATGTGCCAGGTCCTCATCAGAGGCAAGCACAGAGCATACTCACTCCTTAGAAGTTCCTAGAGAGAGAACAGAAGACCACCATTGCCCACGTCCCATCTCGTCTCCGAAGCTCCCCCATCCATCCCCCAAAGGGCCCTTTCGAAAAAGGTGAGGAAAAATGGAGAGGAAATGCCATATTTATAAGCAGAATGAAGGGCTCCACCTTTCCACCGCCATTCCATCGCGTCACAATGGCAAGGCCGTCGCGTCGCGATGGACGCTGTTTAGAACCTTCATTTTCTGCCTGGCACCACCTTATTTTCCCATGTTTGGTCACGTCGCGACCCACTTCTTTATCACGTCGCGATGCACGTTTTCTAGAGGGTTCTTCCATTTTTCGAATTCTAGGGTTTTCCTAAGGTTCCCAAGGGTATTTCTAGTCCTATTCTAAGGTTTATGAGCCTTACTTATGAGCCCTACTTAAACCTCTTTCATTCCTAATCGAAGTTCTTTATCTATTTAAGCACTTAATAATTAATTAAAATTTTATTCTCATTTTATTCGAAAAACGGGATGTTACATGGTTTATTTATATGAAGAGAAGAAATTCAAGTCTTTCTTTTTCAAATTGGTGTTCCAATCCATTGGGTTGTCTTATAGCTGCGTAATCCTTTCATGATATAATGGGTTAGAATACCCCTTGCATTCCCTTTTAATAATATATATTTTCTTATAAAAAAAGACTATAGAGATAGATTGTGTATCTAAATATTTAGGTCAATATAAATCAAGTTTTTCCGGTAGTGATCGTTTAGGTAAATGAACACTAATTAGCTTATGCATTAAAGAGCATGTTGAAGTCTCATATCGTCTACCTAAATTTCGGGATACGATTTATATATCTATTGGACAATTTTACTTAACACTAATTGATTTTATAATGGAGTCTAGTTGAGCCCAATATCAATTTATAAATTTTTTTTTCTATCTTAATTCGATTACCATTTTTTTTACTTTGTAAAATTAATTATTACATTTTTAAAAAAATCGACTTACAATTATAAAAAAGTAACTATAATTATGAAAGTGTTAAGTGTAAAGGTGCAGATATCTAAAGAATTCTTATATTCTCGAAACTCTCTCTCGCATCAGTTTTCAGCTCATATTTCTTTCTATTCTTTTCTTTTTTCATACTCCCCCCTTTTCTTTTTATTTGTTAGTTTTTAAAAAGAAATTTATTCTTTTTTATTTGTTATTTTAATAGTTTAAGGTTACATTAATTATTTATTTCTCAATTATACCCTTAATTATTTATTGTAGAGAGAGAAATAAGTGTGATGGATAATAAACAATCAAGAGTATCATAAAAAACAACAAAATTTATTAGTTTATTTGGTTTGTGTAAAACAATCTTAAAAAATAAGTAAAAAGAACGGAGATAGTATTATTTATCACATTTCTCATTCCCCAACACCCCCCCTTTTTATTCTTTTTACACCTTTCTCACAAGAAAGGCTCGACCCAAATTTTACAAATCAAATTAAACGAGATACCTATATATATGTACGTCTAGGTGGCTTTTAAAAGGATGCACGGGTGTACCATTATAATATTTATATATTATTTTTTTGTAGTTTTGAAAATTTAGCTCGTTATTGTTTATTTATTCTGTTATTATTAAAACTAATTTTGTTTGATTTGTTAACCCTTTGATATTGTTTGGATATTTATTTTAAAAACTATAGAAAATGTAAAATTTTTAGTAATTCAAATTGTTTCAATTCTCTTTATTTGTAATTTCTTATTTGGATACAGCAATTAAATAATAATTTTAGTAACATATATTTAAATTTAAACATATATATGTCATATTGGATAAAAATATTCATTTTGTATTTACTAATAAATAACATATAAGTATAAAATTTATTAAATCTTATTTTTTGCGTGTGCATATGTGTGTATTCTTGCTGGTTTCTATTCATTATAACAATTACTAACATGTATCGAATAAGTTTTTTTGTTATGCTAAAATATTTCAAAAAACCACAGAAAGGAAACTATAGCTTTTTTTTTTGGGTCAAACACTACAGCTTTAGCATAAGATAAAGATAGGGAATTACTAAGTGCACCCAACAAATTACTTGAGACACCCTATATTGGACTATGTTGACCATTATATCCCTCGTTTTTTTTGTTCAACTCGCAAAAATAGTTTTTACGAGTGAACAAAATTAAAATTTGTGTTCACTCGTAAAAACCATTTTTGCGAGTATTTTTTCAACTCACAAAAACTATATTTGCAGGTTGAGTATTTTTTTGAACTCGCAAAAATGGAATTTGCGAGTGGAACAAAATTTTTGTTCACTCTCAAAAACCATTTTTGTGAGTTAAAAAAATACTCCACTCTCAAAAATAGTTTTTGCGAGTGAACAAAAATTTTGTTCACTAGCAAATTCCATTTTTGCGAGTGGATAGAACAAAAATTTAATTTTTTATTATAAATATCAACGGATGAGATGCGACCGACCCACTTTTAACGGTTCAGATCTCATCAAGTGTTCTATAAATAGAACCATTTTCACACACCCAAGAGTGGCATAAACCCTAAATCGATTTCATCATCCCTTAGCCCGCTCATGAGTCATGTCAGACACTCAGCCAACCCAGTTCTCGATGGATTCGAGCCTTGTCGTTGTCTATCACGGTGGCAGAATCACAACAAGTGTTGATGGCGTGGTTTTTGTGTCCGATGTTCCAAAAATATTTAGGATCAAGACATCCATCACCATTGAAGAATTGAAGCAAAAGATACGGCAAAAGCTCGGAGCTGGATCACATATAGTAGCAGATCTCTACTATCGATGCCCTGTTTCGGTGGCTTGTGGGCGTGTTGAATATATGCGCATGGCATTTCTAAACGACGGCGACATACAACGTATGTGGGAAGCATTCAATGATCATTCTAGCCATGGCCCAATGGAGTTATATGTTGTCTTGGTAGAACAACTGACGAGATCATAAAAAAATGTCGTCAACCAAGAACAGTTGATGAGATCATTGCTCTCCTTCGTCAACCATAGCCATTGCGTTTGTGTTCTGTTGTTGTTGAACGAGTAGTAGCGTTTAATAAATCGTTGGGTTTTATTTTTTTAATGTTATAGTTCGGTGTTGTAGTTGCATTTAGTGATCATGTAATGTTGTTTTGTTGTTATTGAATGAGTAGTTGCATTTAGTAAATAATCACGTTTAAGTTTATTTTTATTATTTAATCTAGTAATAAATAACAATAATAATAAATAACCCGTATTGACTGTAGATATATGGAGCTCGTACGTCGGTTGGACCAGGTTGGACAGTGGTTATGGGGAGCGATAGCCCTATGCCACTTGTACGGTTATCTTGGCGACGCCGGCAGGTTAGAGTGTTGTGGGTTAGCAGGCTACATGACACTCTTTTCAGGTACCATTGTGTTCTTAAATTAGAAAATTAAATTTACAATTGTTTTAATTCTGACACATTTTCGTAACTAATTCGTTATTTGTGACAGGTGTGGATCTACAAGTATTTTCCTACTTCTGTAGTAGATCGGTGCCTTGTGAGGGCTACGACGGTGAGCGTGTACGCGCCTGCCACTGGAGACCTAAGAAAAGTCATGGGAAGGTGCTTCTATACAGGCAAACACTGGATGCGCTGTCCGCCGATGACGTGTGTTGGATGCCGTCGGGCACCGATAGGCATCATTGCCCAGTCGACCACATGGCACACTTTTCGGGGTACCTGCGGTGTGGGAACACCATAGTGCCATACCTGCCGGAGAGGGTACTGCGACAGTTCGGGTACATGTAGGAAATTCCTCGACACCCCCCACGGCGTCCCTCGGCTGAGGAGATTAGTCTTAACTGGATATCCTCTCACCTGTACACTATTAGATACCTATTTCGGTTGAAGTCGGCCGCTCATCTAGCTGAGTGCGCCCGGGGGTACCTGGATTTGTACTACAGGCACTCGCATCCACTGCTGATACCTCCATAGGCTCCACATGATGCACATGCTGATTGTCCCCTCGGGTAAGGAATGATAAGTTATTGCACTGTATATATTATATCCATTTGTAACATTATCTAATTTTTTGCTATAATGTGTTTATGTCTTTTGTAGGCAGATTGTGTTCATGCGATGGGCAGGTTGGATAGACTTGCCGCTATGCTAAACCAGGTTATTGATTACACGTCGGAGGGAGATGAGGTGTGTGACTACTTTTGGGAGATGCTTCGGATTGCCGAGGATCGCGAGTAGTTGCCTTTTTATGTATTTTTTTTATGTGAACACCTTTTTATTTAAATATTATTATTATTATCTCCGTCAGAATAGTCATCCCGAGTAGCACCAGTATCAACGCCCTTGCTGCCTCGTCCATCCGACCCTCACTCGCCCGTCTATCATAAAGGTCCTACAGCCAAGATAATCGTACAACAACCCACCCATAGGGTCCCACTTTCTGCTGAGCCTCCGCCTGAGATACCCCCAACAATGACTATAAAACAGATATAGCAATATCTGTGTCCATCTCAGGGGATATGAAAAGGGCACCTCTAACTGGTATGCCCAGTATGCATGACACATCATCCAGCGTGATGGTCATCTCTCCGACTAGAAGGTGGAACGAGCTGGTCTCTGCGTGCCACCTCTCAGAAAACGCAGTCAGCAGCGCGTTGTCAATCATTGTGTAGCTGCAATACATCAGACGACTGAGACCAGATCGATCAACATGCTCCCGTACTGCAGCTGGTAGTGTGTGACGCAGCTCAAACCACTTCTGCCTCTTTTTGCTGTGAGCAAAAACCCTAAGAGGTGCCGGCCGGTCCTGTACACATAAAAATAAAAGCCTTGTCATTAATTAAACAACTAAAAAGAAAACCCTTAAATGTTTTAAAACGGTAAACAATAATTACCTCTCCGCTCCACAATTGGTAAGCGATGTGGTCCCTGAATGAAGTCAGCAACAATGTATCAGAAGGTCCTCCAGGAAATGGCCCCTCCCCTGCCTGTGCATCTATATGCATCTCAACTGGTTCCTCGTGATGAACCTCATGCTGATATCCCTCGTCCTGATCTCCCTCGTCCTGATGTCCCTCGTACTGAGGTGGCTCGTATTGAGGTTGTCGTCTACGTCATCCCTGTCTGCTCAGACCAGGTCTGCTGTCAACCATTCTCCGACAGTTTGATGCAGTCATGGCCTCCTGATGCTGTCAATGCTGTTGCTGAGCCTCTCTCGCAGCCTCTACCGCCTGTCTAGTAGCCTCCATCTCAGCCTCCCTGCTAGCCAGCCAAGCTGCTCCTCTCATGCGTGGCATAACTGAAACAAAAAAAAGATTAAAATCAAAACTTAAAAAAAAAACAAAATAACACTCGCAAAAGTGGTTTTTGCGAGTGAGGAAAAATTCCTTCACTCTCAAAAGTGGTTTTTGTGAGTGAAGGAAATTTTCTTTACTCGCAAAAACAACTTTTGCGAGTGAAGGATCGCAAAAACCATTTTTGCGAGTGAGGAAAATTTCCTTCAAGGAAAAATTTCTTCACTCGCAAAAGTGAGGTTGGTTTTTGTGAAAACCTACCTCAAATTTGCGAGTTTCAGAGAATTTTTGCGATTTGCGAGTTGAGTATTGGAAAATTGCAAGTGAAGGGAAGAATGGGGAAAAAAATATTTTCACTTTTGATATTTTTAATAGAGGTATTTTAAAAGTTGTAGGGTGCCCCAGTAATTTGGGGGATGCCCTTAGCAATTCCGAAGAACAAGGAAGTTATTACAACAGGAAGTTATTTATCGCAAAAAAAAACGAGGGGTACTTAAAGTCGTTTGTTTTTGGTCAAAAACCGCTGTTTAGACTTTAGAGTCTGTAAAATGAAAATCAATAGAGCCCAGAACAAAGACATCTATACTCCAACCCAAAACCAAACGCAGTTGTTAAATGCACCCAGCATTTTGCTGGGTACACCTAATATTGACAAAATTGTCCTTAAGTATATGATATAACTCAATTTTTTCAACTTCTCACAGTTTTTTACCAATTTTTTTTTGGAATTCGCAAATAACAAATAAAAATATACAAATAAAAAAAATTTGTGCAAATAAATTATTTACGCGTGTACAAAATTTTAAAAATATAACATGCGCAAATAGCTAATTTGCGCGCATATTTTTTAAAAAAAAATTTGTACACTCGCAAATAGCTTAGTTGCAGGTGGTATACAAAAATGTATATCACACGCGCAAATATGCTATTTGCGCTTGTACAAACTTAAAAAAAAATTACAAGCACAAATAGCTTATTTGTGCGTGGTATACAAAATATATATCACCTGCGCAAATAAGCTATTTGTGCGTATTAAAAAAATTTGAATTCTAATGTGCAAATAAGCTATTTGCGCAGTATAAAAATTTAGTTTTTTTTATAATGCGCAAATAGCTTATTTACAAGTATAAAAAAAAAAACTTACTCACAAATTGGCAGTTTACGAATGGAACAGAGTAGTGAAAAAAATAACACTAATTTCTGGCGAATTGTTGTGAGGAATGGCCTGCCCCATTTCACATTTGCTGTTGACCACAATGATAGCAAAATTCTTGCAGCCAGAGTGAAGAATTTAGGTGCCTTGGGAAAAAATGAATTCAACCGTATCACTGACTATCAGCCAATAACATATTTGCGAAACTCAAGACACTTACTATCAACCAAATGAATATCACACCCACAAATAGCATATTTGCGCCGTTAGAATTTATGGAATTCCTTCATGTGCAAATATGCTATTTGCAAGTAGCTTTTTTTAAAAAAAAAAAAAATACTCGCAAATATGCTAAATAACATATTTGCGAGTTGGTTTTCTAAAAATACAACTACACGTAAATATGTTATTTGCGCGTGAAGAAATTCCAGAAATTCCAACACGCGCAAATAGCATATTTGCGAGTGTCTTTTTTTGACACTTTTAAACTCGCAAATATGCTATTTACGAGGAAAACGAATGAAGTAAAACAAAATTTCACTTTTGATAATTTTCTGAGGAACATTTTTGTCAATCTCTTATAATTATTGGGTATAGCCAACAAAATATTGGGTGCATTTAACAACAGCCGAACCAAAACATACATAACAAGACCCAATAAAATTCTACAATAATTCAGCAGCACACTATTTTTATTTTGTCAAAAGCTGCCCACCATTTCATTTTTTTTGGGCTGAAGCTGCCCACCATTTGAAACGTTACTTTGCCCAAATTGGAGCTGGCCAATATTAAATACACCTCCCACCTATTCAGTATACCCCTTAAATTTACGAATTCCCCAAAATACTCCTACACAAAACAGCAAAAACTCATTCTGATTTTCTAATTTCCAATTTTGACAAATTTGTCTCTGCGTCATACCGGAAATTCGAATTTATGGTACGTATTTTTTTTGCGTTCTGAACATAATACCGAAAATTCAAATTTCTGGTATACAAAATTGTATATCGAAAATTCAAATTTTCGGTAAGATTGTATTTTTAAAACTTTTTCCTACCAAAAATTTGAATTTACGGTATACATCTTTCAAATTATATACCGAAAATTTGAATTTCCAGTACGCAGAAATGTTTTTGCATTCCGGAAATTATGAATTTTCGGTACTAAGATTTTTTATTTTATACCGTAAATTCATAATTTATGGTATGTGTTTTGGTTTTTTTTTTGATGAAATGACATTTATTTTTTATTTAGTGTTTTTTTAAAATAAATATAATTTATTAAAATAAATATAAATTTGTTAAATAACTAAATTTATTTTATTGTTTAAATAAAAATATATTTATTTGATTTATTTAGATAAGCTATGTTAATTTTTTTTAATTTCCAATACTAATTATTTGAATTTTTTTTATGATTTCAGATATGTCTCTGATGAGAGGTGCTTCTACTGCTACTAGTGCACCTCCCAGAGATTGGCAGCTTATGACTGCCTCTGGGGGTAGGAGGCGTGTTGAGCACATTCAGCCTCACGAGGGTGGTTTTTCTACAGTAAATGTCGCCAACCAGGTAAATTTCTATTCGCAAGTATTTCTGTCAAGGAATGTGAAGAATATTCTGTCTTCATGAGAAATAACATTTGGTATTTTGTCTTAGCCACATGGAGAAATGGAGCCTTACTTCATACGTGAATTTTTTCATGAGTTTGGTACAATTTGGCACTTGATCGACCAAGTAGAAAATAGGCATAATGTGACGTTCAACAAGTCTATCCAAACTCCACTTATTACTGATGGATGGCAGGATCTAAGAATGTTTTATGGCTTGACTGGAAATCACAATATATTTTTTAGGTATTTGGGGAAAGTAATTTTGAAATTACAGTGTACAGCTGACACTACAATCGAGAAGAATTTCCAACTTTTCACGGTCTATCGACAAAGCGTCGGCCCGTCTCCTTCACAATTACTTTGACGAAAGTGAAAGCAACTGCCAGTCATTTGGTTGAACTCAAATTATTATATTTAATTCCTTATTTTGCATTTATTATTAATAAATTTCTTATTCTCATTAATTGTTTTACACAGGATCTGCAAAAGGGAATTGCGGAACATGTGAGAAACTCTGGGTTTGGTAGTCTGTTGCTATGCGGCCCTGGTGGTGGCCATACATCCTGTCAATTATTAATTCGAAGTGAGCCAAAAAAAGTCCACCAAGATTGGAATGGGGTGGAAAAAATTCTGTAAAGACAATGAATTGAAGGTTTGGATGAAGATAAAGTTTAAGTTTCGGAATATTGAAGCGAACAACATAGTTGATGTTTCCATCACTTAGTTGCAGCTGATTACATTTTGTTATAACAGAATCTCAATAATTCATGTTTTGCAAATTATGTTAGTAATTCATGTTTTGCTTATAATTCATTTTGTTAACAATTCATGTTTTGCTTATAATTCATGTTTTGCTTATAATGACTTAACAACGAAATAATAACTTAAACAACGATTAAACACAAAAAACATGCGCAAATATAACAAAATGAAAATATAACAAAAAAGATGTGCAAATATAACAAAAAAAAGATAACAAATATAACAAATATGATTGTCTTAGTGTCCCGTATATGGACGCTTTATCCCGGATGTGGATGTTGTCGTCTCACCCTGCGCTATTTGTAGTGTATGGGCAATATACTCAGCAAGCCTAGCGGGGTCCATCGGGATGTGCTCATCCTTAGACATCGTATGGAGAATGTCGGTGACTGAGTTCAGCCTCTCCATCATATCATAACAACTCGCCTGCAAATTACAACAAGAAATCAAAGGAAATAAACAAATACAAAAAATACATAATGTATATATAAACACTTACACAAGCGGCCTCAGGCCCAGCCTCAAGAGCAGCCTCTGGGACATCTATGGCCGGATTTATCAGAAGTGGATGCGGCATCTTGCGGTACCACTCGATGTATCTCTCATGCAGTCAGCTGGATGAGAGGCCACATGTAGTGCAACAGTCGAAAGGATAGAGTGCAGAGGAAAAGATATCCATGCATCCGTAATCTCCTCAGCTGTGGGACGTCGTGGTGGTGGCCGGGAAATATCCTGGATATAGCCGAACTGTCTGACTACCCTCTCAAGCAGGTACGACACCATAAACGAAGCACAACAGATGTACCCTGAAAACAGGGACACGGGATGACACTGCGTCCTGTGGCCAGTCCAAGGTGTCCAACAAACCTCATCAGGTGTCAACGCATCCAGTGCTATCCTGATGGGCTCCACTTGGTCGTTACCCTTAACAGGCGACTACCTCAGGGCTCGTGCCATGCCCTTCTTGCAGCCAAGATCCTTCCGGGGGCAGATAGTAAGGAAATACTCATATATCCATGCATGTGACAGCAATAACGAATCAACTGCCATACCAATATTTTAAATAAATAATTGTTTACAAAAATAAGTACCTGAAAAAGTGTCATATATCCGCCAATCTGCTTAGTGTCATACAGGCTAGCGTCGCCCAAATATCTGTACAAGAGGGATAGTGCAGCACTAGCCCATGACACCCTACCAACCTCTTGTAAGTCACGTACCAAGTCCAGGTACTTAACATCAATGTATACATGGCACTTGTCTGCCAAAATGGTATTGGCCAGCAACAACATTATGAAGGCTCTGGCTGCATAGTCCCACTCTCCTTCATCCCTGTGCTTATCATATGTCGCCATCAAAAAGTCAATATCCACATGAGAACCCCTCCTATCGTGCATCTCCTTGTATGCCTTCGCACATGTACACCCCAGCAATATTTGTAAATAAGATATAGCGATGTCTACACCCATCACTGGGGCTACATAGAAAGAGTCGCCGACAGTAAGGCTTAGGAGGCAAGACACATCATCAAGCGTGATGGTCATCTCTCCAAAGGGCAGATGTAAGGTGCTCGTCTCCCGGTGCCACCTCTTAGCAAAGGCAGACAGTAAGGCCTTGTCAACCATCCTGAAGCTGCAGTACATCAAGGATGATAGGCCGGCTTGCACGACTACGTCCTCTACCTGACAAGGCAGTGGTATACGCTTCCCCAACGATTTCTGCAACTTCAGGCCGTGGGCGGCCACCTTAAGCACATCACGCTCCTGCACACAAATAAACATCATTTATCATACAAAAAAAATAAACATTTGATCAAATAACAATCACATGTATACCTGCCCCTGTCATATCTGATAGGCAATGTGATGCTCAAAGTCTGTAAGCAACGACCTATCGTAAGTTCCTATAGGAAAGGGATCCTGGTCTCCAGCTACATCCTCTGGAGCGTCATCTTCAATACGAGGTACCTCGTCTGCAATATGAGGTACCTCTCCTGAGCTTCCACATGCTCATGTGGTTCCTCGTGCAACGGTTCCTCGTCGTGAGGCTGTCTGTGATCAACAAGCCTCCTACGCGCAGAGGCAGTCATAGACTGCCGCTGTCTACGAGGTGATACACTGGCAGAAGTGAAACCTCCTCCTTTCCTTCCTCTCGATCTAGACATATCTGAAACCATAAAAAAAATTCAAATAATTAATAATACAAATAAAAAAATTAAGATACCTTATTTTAAATATATCAAATAAATATATTTTTATTTAAACAAATAAATAATTTTATTTATTTAAATAAATTACATTAAAATTTATTAAAAACACACACACACACCCCATACCAGAAATTATGAATTTTTGGTATAAAATTAAAAAAATGTGTTTCGGAAATTGTGAATTTTCGGTATAAAAAAATGCGTACCGAAAATTCATAATTTCCTGTATGCAAAATTTTAAAAAAATTTCAATACCATAAATTATGAATTTTCGCTATGCAATTTTTTAATTTTATACCAGAAATTCACAATTTTTCCGGTATAAAATAAAAAAAGGGTGTACCGAAAATTTGAATTCACGGTACTGAAAAGCGTAAAAATGCAATCCTACCGGAAATTTCAATTTCCTGTATACAGAAATTGCATTCCGGAAATTGGAATTTTCGGAACTAAGTTCCGAACGCAAAAAAAAAATACGTACCGTAAATTCGAATTTTCGGTACGACTGCAGCGGATTTAGTTCAGGAATTTGAAATTTCCAGAAAGTGTGAGGTGAGAAAATAAAAAATGAGATTTTGTTATTTTGGGTAGGGTATTTTGGAGAATTTGCAAATTTGAGGGGTGTACTCAATAGGCAGGGGGTGCATTTAATATTGGCCATTGGAGCTTATTAGCTTGTGACAGCCCACCACCAGAATGGCAATATTTAAACGCAAAACATGTTGCATCCTTGAACCCAAAAAAAAAAAAGCAACATTTTTTCTGTTACATGCACTAACATTTTTTCTACCATACACCTCTAATCTTCTTTTTTCCAAAAATACCTCCACACTCTCACCCCACTCCCCCCACCTCCACACAACCTCTCCCTTCCCCCACAACCCAGCCCCACTCCCCCACCCTCCGCCCCCACTTCCCCCTCTCTGTCTGTCTCCCCTACTTCACCATCAACACAAAAGGAAAGATAGAAAAAGTGACAGAACGAGCGAAACAAAAAAAAATTACAACGGGTATGGACTAAACATGAAAAAACACATTCACGAGTAGATGGGGTGCATCAGGCTTACTCATATCTTCGATCACCACCAGGTTCTCTGTGGAAAACTCATCAACTCTACTAAATGACTCCCTCTAGTAATTCTTCACTTCTTGTCTCTTTTGCTTTCTAAAGTACCATCTCTTGTTTGTTAACTAAACCTGTTAACCCTTATTTTTTTTTGTGTGTTTTACAATTGCAGTGATTGTCGATGCTAAAGGAACTCTTCACTGTGGGGGGAGGGATCTGGAAACTCTTAAAACAGTATTGGATTCTGCAAGTAAAAAAAAAAGGATTGGAATATGGCACATTTCTGAAACTGCAAAAAATAAAGAAAAAATTAGTAGGAGAAAGGGTGGGGATAGGGGGTCAGGGAGTGAGAGTGGGTGGCGACGTACATGGAGGAGCCGGGTTGGGGTTACAGGGGAGGAGAAGGGAAAGAGAATGAGGGGTGGGGGTAGTTTTGTAAAAAAAGGAGGTTTAGAGACCAAAAATTTTATAACATTTGTTTAGTTTGAATCATGGTCCACAAAGTTGTTAATGATGATGTTAATTTTGATAGTGAAATGGTGTGTTGTTCCTTATCTATAATTACTAATTTTAATAACTATTTACATTAACATTTTTAAAATTAATTTTGAATGGAAAAGTAATTATAGATAAGTGTATCAACATTAGAGAAAGTTAAATTACATCTATGTCTTCTAAATTAGTAAATTCCATGCTACCATTTTTAATAAGGACACGAAGATTCAAGATTTGGCACTTGGACCAATAACAAGAGGGAGAGCAAAGAAGATTAAGGAGCAATTAGAGAATCAAATGACTTATTTGCTTGATGATAGCAAGAGTTTTAAGATTGTTCCTTGTCTTATAAATCTTTTAGTAATTGAGATTGTTTAGATTTTCTTTAATTGTAATAGACTAAACTTTAAGTTTGTAACTAGATGATTAGACCATGACTTGGGTTTAAATGTGTAGGCATGTGTTAAACTCTTGGGGCAATGTTTTGGGTTTGTATGTGGGTCTTGATTTGCTTGTGTAGCCATGGCTAAACCCTACCTATATAAGGCTTGAATGTGCTTCATGTAAGGGACCTTTTTTGATCATTTATGATATTGTGAGTTTCATGCAAGTTGCTCCTCCTAGTTCTTCTTAGAACCTCTATGGATCTTATCAAGGGCTTGATTGTGCTTGTGGCGGTTCAACAATTGGATTCATCATTCATCCTTGAATGTGACATTCTTTCACTTCTTTGATCTATTTCTTTCTAGTCCACATTTTGTAAGTTCTTCACCTTTTTATTTGATCTTGTGTTTGGAAAAATTATGATATATGAAATGATCCTTGAATTTTTAGTGAATTTACATTTGTAGTTCACATCAATTTTAAAACAAAGTATGAAAGAATAAATAGATACATCAGTAACTAAAAGAGAGTTTAACATATTATTTAATTTTTTTTAAGAAAAAAAGCATCGTTAACGTTTAAATTCATTTTTTTTCCTGATGAATTTAAATTCATTTTTATTAGCTCAATATTGAAAGAAAAGTTGTATTAAAACTTGATTTTTTTTTAGGTCTTGCAAAACTTGATTTAATAAACCCATATGTCATGATGAATTGGATTTTAGATTTATCATTTAAAAACAAAGACACAGTCTGTCAAAAAACTATTAAAAAACAGAGAGTAGTAACAATAAAACAGCTGGATGGCATATTGTCGACGTATCTCCTGCTGCCTCTCATGGGAGCCAACTACCTTGCACTGCTGTTCTTTTCCATCACTGCCTAATGATTAATGACCCACCAATGCCTTGAGCATTTCTGCAACTCACACTGTTGTTACTCCTCAACAACCTACCACTAAAACCACCCCTACCATCTTGCTATTAACTCTGTTATAGTATCTATCCTCATTCTCATCCATGTTCCTACCACGTCTGTGAATAAATCCCCAAATGCTCCACCGGCACGACTTCGATCTCCCCTTTCCTGTCACCATCCCCAATCACAAACCCACCCATTTCACCGAAGATACAATCTTCTCATTCCATGGACGTAATCACCACCTGCGGGAGTCACCCTCTCCTGTCTTTCTTCCTCTATCTACATAAAGTCTGCCAAGGATGAAGGATCCAGTTTTCTCAAAATTTAGTTTCACTCAGGTTTTACTTGCTAATGTTTATTTCCATTATCTTCTATGCATGCCTATAGAGGTTTTTGAAGAAATTTTGGAGATTGTATCATATATGACCTTTTTCTCTCCATCAATATCATTGTAGATGTGGAGTCTTTGGCCATGGATGATGGAATCAATAACAGATTGGTCAATTGATTTCTTTCCAAGTATGGTTCTTAACTACATTTTGACTAAAATTCATCTCAAGTTCTCTTGCTCTGCAAAAGTTAGATCCAAAACAATATTTTGATGTCATTTTAAGTTTTGCATTACATTACATTTTACAATGTACTTATGACGGTAGAAAAGCATCACGGCCAGAAAAAGTGGAGTCTCAAGTAACATATTGTAGTGTAAATTGGATATTAAATTGAAACTTGTCTTGAGAAAAGTAAAGATTGTCATTTGAGAAAATCTATATTGTCCTTGCTCCTTTTTATTTTTTAGGATCAATTGAATATTAATCTTTTAATTGTTGAAATTGTAGTCTTTTTAATTTAATAATTAAAATTCGATTAGGTCACTTTTTTCTATAAAAACTGTTTGGGGATAAATAAAGATGGCATGTTGGTAGTTGAAGAAATGAGAGGGCAGTTGAAGAAGTGGGAGGGCTAGAAGACCTTTAGAAAGAGATAAGTAGGAGATTAAGATCATACACCAGTTCATGACAGATGCAAACAGTGATGTAGAATTTTTTCAAAAAGTTGTAAGCGTAAAGAAAACATGCATGATCATACAAGAGTTCATGAATGTTGCCTTTAAGATTGTTATTTTTTCCCCTCATCAAATGTCATTTACTTCTAAAAATTTATATACTTTTTTTTTTTATGGAATTGCAGCACATATAGCATGATTTGGAATATAGAAGCAACATCAAGGGGACAACTAATGGCATTGCAATGACTGCTATGTCAGCATTCAAAACAATTGGCCCTGTTGGAGGCAGTGCTATAGGAGTTTCCCTTTGATTTCTTTATCTTCTCTTTGACTTATGAGACGTTGTTAAAAATTTAATATTCTGATTGTGTCTCTCTGCGGGGGATCCATGTTTTAAATAAGCCTTGGTAAAAATATGCAGTGTACATGTTTTATACAATTTTAATTCATTTGTGACTCTACCAGTGGTAATTCATATTGTTAAAGGGATATAGTATATCTTTGACAGTAGTGTTTTTATGAAACAAATTTGGTTATCATAATTTTCCTAACCGGGTTTTCTGGAAGCATCTTTATTTTGACGTACACACATTCCCCCCCCCCCCAAAAAAAAACAGCCCTCTAGTTTAAGCAGAATTTGACTATGACTTGAAGCAGGTTTAGAACTATAGTGGATTTCTTAGAATATGACTCGTTAATTTTCCAAAATGGTTGTCTTATAATTGATGAGTTTAGGAATTTCTTTTGCAACCACTTAAAGGGTTCTTTTGTATTGAGCATGCTGAGGAGAGAGTTCATATTGTTCGTTTCCTTTATTTATGCTTATTTATAAATTTCTTATTTTTTATTTTCATATTAAATTATGTTGTGGGGTTCTCTAATTTTTTTAGTTGCAGATATCGATCGAGAAGAATGACTGTAGGACTCAAGGTTTATGATCCTAGCTATTTAAACACAGCTCTGGTTCTATTATTGGTGAAGAGGGGATTCTTAGATATAGAGGCTATCCAATTGTGGATTCGGCAGAGATAAGCACTTTTATGGAAGTGTCCTATATCATAAGTGAGTATTGTTTTTTACTGCTGGTGTGTGTGGTGTTTTGATTTAAGTAGATGAAACATATTCCCTAGTGATTAGCTTAAACATAGATTTTATGTCTGTGAAGACACATGCATCTTGGGTGTAGTTCCGTGTTATGTTAGTTACATACTTGGATTTCTACTATTAGATACAATTCACATAGGGGGCTGATAGATTAAAAAAAGATTTAACGGTCCATGAGACCTTAGGCTTGCAATAAAACAACTAATCAAAAATATTTAAGTTGCATTTTATAAACCAAATAAAATGCAACTAAAAATTCAATTGTATCCTTTTAGACTAAAAATTCAATAGTAAAGATTCCCGAAAGCTTTTATCGGGGGAGAAAAAAAAAAAGATTCCTGTAAGCTCTTTCATACCATAAAAAACTCAAATAAAAATTCACAATCATCATGAGTAACTATCTATACACATTTTTGTTCTGCCGGGTTTACATTCTGCCCTTCATAGAAAACTACCATCAGAGTTAATGTTAACTTGACGTTAGTAGCACCCTAATATCATAACCTTACAATAAATAGTTGACACTATATGAAACTTGTGCAGACATCTTCCCCTTTCTAAGATCTTTCCTTCCCTCTTCAATCACCTTCTCTTTAATGTACTCAATTTGCTCATCTTCCCCTTTTGCTATATTAGCAAACGTCATAAATAGAAACGGATTTGACATCAAAAACACCCAAAAAGAGGAAACGGGGGAAAAAAAGTACAGAAGGAGAAGAGATAGAGTATAAGCTTGCACTTGTGTAGATGACCAGGTTAAATGAAGGACTGCCCTTGTTTGATGCAATTGTTACTGTATTTGTATTATAAATATAACTACATTTATTATAGATAGTTATGCAAATATGTCCAAACACAAATAAATATTTACTTGCAGATATAGGTATATGTTTATCCACTGTAACTTATGCAAATCCTTAGCACTCCTTTCTAAAGACACAACCCGTGAACTAACAACATAGAAATAGAAACTGATACTTCCAGGAAATAGCCTACAAAAGCAAGAAGAACCATCGGGCTTAATTTTACAGCTTATTCTTCGATAAATTTGAAGGACAACAATTTTGGATCACCAATTATTGTAACTCACAAAACAACCGCCTCCCCTTCCATGATCAGCACAAATGTCATGTAGTCCAAAGGAAGTGAATGAAAAATGGGTGCAGTAACCGAAAGAGGTTTAATTCAGGATCCGTCAGTTGTGTGTGGCTTTTGATTTTCTGCAGAGGGTCATGTGCATCAGAGAAAATTCCAGTGTTACCACCTCTGATCAAATACCTAAAATCAAATAGTCATGGATAATAAATACCTAAAATGCTCTTCTCCACCTTTGTATACTTCCTTCCATACGTGAAGCAGAATAGAATTAAAATTTCAAAACCACTCCAACCACAAAGTCTATGTATGCAAATTGCTATTGCTAAAATCAAGGGGAATCATGGTCATTCATACAAACAGAGAATATATTCTAACTACTTCAGAGTCTGCCAATGTACCTGAAAATGTAGAAACAAAAACTTCAAAAGCTTCATAAAACAATATTCTGACTACTGTCACGGGTCTGTTGCGGGTAATATAGTGCTCACTATAGATTACTTGTCTCCCACCAAGCAGTATTTCCCAAAAGTAGCTGAAACAGTAAGCAAAGGAGAGATGGAGAATGGTGACTCCTCAAAAGAAACATCTATGGTTTTGGAGAAACACTCACTAAGAGAGTAAGCTGTTCCAGAGGCCAAGATATGGGGGAGATATAGGGTCATAATAGAAATTAAAGTAGCCAAAGTACTCCTGATGATGTAAAGAGGTAGTGAGATTGACTTTATGTCGTAAAAGTAGAGAATAGATTAACCATATTACCTCGTTCATTCCACAAAATAAATCTTTGCTCCTCTTTACCTCGTGCTTCTGGTCTTAAGATCTGGTCCTTTCCATGGACATATAAGTGTCCATGTGTTTATGTGGATTTTTCTTTCAGCACCCAACATCCTGATATGCATTTCATTAGGTTCACATAATCTTAAAAAAATGGACAGAATATCACAAACAATACCTCTAATTGTTCTTCTTTTCTTATAGATCTGGCCTGCTGGAGAAGTTCTTCTGCCTTTGATGTCTGTTTCTATCTAGCCTGTGATATTCTGTGTTTACAATGAGAGAACAGACCCAGTAACTTGACCCATTAAGCACTTACAGATTGAATATGTTTGTATTTGTGGAGCCTCACATAACATTGAAAAATTAAAAACAAAAAAAAAGTAGTACCCAAACTGATAGAGTAAAGGTGCAAAAAGATAGAAAGTTGAAATAGAAAGAAACCTTGCATCAGATTTACAACAATCTAGTTTATTCATGAAAATTTGTCTGGATTGAAATAAGGTCTTTCACCACTATACCTTTTGCTCACACCTGCATCTCAAGGTAGGCCAAAGAAGTTATACATATGCATTTCTACTATCTCTCAAATCAGTTAAAGTTTCAATTAATTAAACATAGAAAATAAAATGTTTTAAATTATTCACCATTATATGAATAACAATGAGATGTAACAGGAAAAATAAGCTCTTCCTCACATTATAAAGAAAAAGCTCTTCCTCCATAGCTCTGACACTCTGCTCATAGTCAACCAACTTGGCAAATCATGTGTTGGAGGCAAAGGTTATTTCTAGCAGCAAAATATGAGAAAAAAGTTTTTATTCCTAGATTGTCATTGATCTCATTTGATACAAGAATTCCCTATAAATTTCAGCGCAAACAATTTTCATTGATTATTCCTCCAAACGAAATGAGAGAGAGAGTTTTGAAGGTGCATTGCATCTTTTTTTGGTCTGCAGACGGAGTGGCAAGCATCACCCGTAAACTCACACACGCAAAGTGGGGATCCCGGGTTCGAACCCGGGCAACTACGGAAAATGTCCAGCCTAACAACGTCGACTTACGCCAGTTGTGCTAGGCCTTACGGACAAGGTGCATTGCATCTAATAATAGGTATGTAACAAATTCAAAATATTTGATACATCACTAAAGCTGACATTCTATGTGAAAGCATTTAAATGGACAAATTCAAATGGCATTGACATTCTATCAGTTACGTTTTTATTTGATTTATACGCTTTAATTAGGATTTCAAAATTGATTTTCAATTGTCTTGAATTAGTCATTTGACTTTTTTAAATTGTATATTCAGCTTTTTTAAACTAAATGATTTTTTATCAATAACTTCTATACAGTGTTTCTTTGTATTATATCTTCTTCATCTTTATACCCACTTCATAGTTCTTTTCCAGACATAGATTTGATTTCTCTTCTTCTTCCAATGGAGCCTAGATATCGAAAACAAGTTGACATCGGTATATGTTTACTACTATTTGATTATTCACTTTTTTCTAATATGACGGTCATTCTAAGCGTCCAAGAGAAAAGAGGAAGAACAATATATTAGCAAATTTGTAAAATATTTTTTGGGGCACTGAAATAATTATTCATAACTTACTGCTTACTTTTTAAAATAATAAAAAATGTATATCATAATGGTTATATGAAAAATGTTGAATAAGTGGACTATTTTTATTAGAACAGTTAACATATGTATGGTACCCGACTAATTTAACGCGTACCTAAGAATTTACCTTTTTTTTCTTTTTTTTTTTGGACGGGAAGATGGGTTTTTCTTTGGGGGTTGCTACCTACTCCCCCAAAATTCCTTCTAACACCTCTTCCTTTCGCTATGCATGTGTGTGTCGAGCGATAGAGATGAGAGAGCTGGCGAAGTGGTTGCAAAACTTAAATTTTAGGGGGTCAAAAGAAAAAAATAATATAGGGTACTAAGTGTAATTTTAAAAAACTAAGTGTGGGCATGTACGCATCCTAGGCCCAACATGTGTCCTTCCCTGGTGGCAACATGGATATACTAGCTATGTTTTCACTTGTGTTTGATGAATTTATCATATTTCGGAAACTAGTTTTCAGAATGCAATATATTTATGTTCCTAAAAGTTTCCGGAACTCATTAAAAATGTGTTTCGCAACCTTTTTTTCGAAATGATTCTTTTGTGCCCAAAAACTAATTGCTAGAATTTGTGTTCTCGAAACTAATTTTCACAAACTAGTTTCTGGAATACAAAAAAAAATATTTCGAAAACAAGTTTATAGGGAAGAGAAATAAAGAAAAAAATTGTTGTGGAGAAGAAGGGACATGGACAGGGAAGAAGAGAAACAAAAGAAAAAACTTGTTGTGAACGGGGGCAATGGGAGTGGGCCATGGGGGGCAGCGAGCCCAGGCGAAGGAGGAAAGAGGAATGGGGTGGGGGAGAGCGGGGGAGAAGGGTATTTTAGGGGAAAAATCTAATAAAGGAAAGGAGTGTTGGTAGCAAATCAAGGGGCGTGGGTAGCATTTACCTTCTTCGATTCATAATTAGTCGGGACATAAACCCAAAACTATTTCTCCACAATTCTTGGATTGAATGTCGATTCCCAAAGGACAATCCAGGTTTACGTACAAGGCTTAGCCCAACGAATATGGTTAATTTTTTTTTTTTTACTTTTTGAACCAATGCACATATTACCAGACAAGAAACGTGAGAGCAATGTTTTTTCACTTTAGGAGTGTATTTGTTTCAAGTTATGTAAACTCATTTCAAAAAATGTAGAGGTTGAAAATATGGATTCTCATGTTTGTTACAAAGTTAGAAAATTTATTGCCACTTTTCTATGTTTTTATTCCTAGGGAAGGGGGTGAAAAAAAGGTTCCCATGAAGGTGAGAATAAAATTTGTGTAACGTCCTCTATCCCCCACTCTTACAAATGATTCTCAAGAATGTTATAAGTATCAACCAAATACTTTTTTAAAAAAATACTCGAGAATAAGATTCTCATCATTATTTTCTTGAAAGGTTATTCATTGGAATAATATTCGAAACCATGAAGCAAATGCCCCTTGGTTAAGCGTATGTATGAGGTGCTTTGAATGAATAAATAAACATGTACTATATAACATATTTATTCCATGCTCTAAATGAATGAAAATTTAATTGGAAAGTTGGAAAATAGATTCACTTTTTTCCCATTGGAAATGTACTTTTTTAGGCCATGGAACTAATGTTATGTCACCAAAATAATGTGCTTGGTGTGATGTTTAGGGCCTATTATGTTTTATTCAATGCAGTTGCTATCTCCACCTCCCTTTTTCTTTTGTCATCACCTCTTCCCTAAAATACCCAAATTACCCTTACCCTAAACCCATTACCCTCACCCCATACTTTCACTCTCATTTTCCCCTCCCTGCGAACCCTCCCATTCATCCATAGTGTGCCCAATCCCTCTCAAGTTCTCTCTCCTTTTCTCCTCCTCCATATCTAGTGGCTTCTTCAACCAAGGCTCATAGAGCGAAGTACCCACCTCCCCTTGCATTATTGATCTTCCTCCTCATACTTCTCAAGTGTGGCTCTCTTACCACACACCCTATTTTTTCTAAGATTTTGAATTTTCTAGAAACTAGTTTCAGATGCACAATTTATAGCATTCCAAAAATTAGTTTATGGACGTGTAAATATTCTTTTTTTTTTCCAAATGTTTGAAGACTAGTATTCGAACGCAGAACCTCGTGTGTTTCAGAAACTAGTTTTCGGACAATGTTATTTTTAGCAATTTTCGGACACACCGAATTGTGCGTTTGGAAACTAGTTTCTAGAAGTTTGAAAACAAATATTTGCACGTCTGAAAACTAATTTCTGGAGGTTAAAAGATTTTTCACACTAATAATGTTTATATTACTATTGTGTGTAGGTATGACACGCACCGGAAAGGCTCATGCGGCACCAGAGGGGCTTATGTCGATCGACAAAGGCTGATAGCTTTTGCATGCAGAGAGTGTTAGGCTGCTAATGCTCTTGAGAACTTGGAGCATCAGGAGCCTGCACCTGACATGCCTGAGGTGCCATTACCTGCACTTGAGGACCCTGTTCCCGAGGTCCTTGCACCTGCATAATCATTCCAATGAGGCCCTGAGGATACTTTTGTCCTCATTACATATGCAGAGAAAGAGGGGGCAACCAACACGGTGATGTATTGTAGTCTATCAGGGTCCTTATATATTCACTTTGAGTATTACACGACTTTTTTAATATTACGCTTCTGAGTATTATTGACTCTTTATAAGTTGCACTTTTTGTATATGCATTTAGTTAGTTAATTATTACTATATTTTTATAGTATTGCACAAGAGTATTTTTCAAATAAAAAACCATGTGCATTGACATAAAACGAATAAAGAACCCACAAACCTAAGTATTTTTGAATTCTTAAGTAACTTTCGGAAATTAGTTTTCAGATGTATAAGAAATATGTTTCTGAAAACTAATTTCCAAAAGTTCTTTTTTCTGTTTCCATAAGCATGTTTCATATATATCTGAAAACGAATTTCTGGAAGTTACTTAAAAATTCAAAACTTGTCTGAAAACTAATTTCGAGAGGACTGTGGAATAATGCATCTGAAAATCAGTTTCCGAAACATGCGAAGGTGTGGCGCGTCCACTAAAGGTGAAAAAAGTAGACGGAGCAGGGGTGATTTGTGTGGGGGTAAGGGTATTTGGAGATTTTTATAATAAAAATGGGGATATCAACTGCCTTTATTCAAATAAAAGCTCAAACTACTGGTGTGTTTGGTATGCGAGAGATCCAGACGAGAGAGAGAGAGAGAGAGCAGAGAGAGAGAGTCAAGAGAGACGTACAATTTCTATTGTTTGGTGCATCAGAAAAATGCAGTGGAGAGATTAAAATAGTGTAGGTCCCACCCACTTTTTATTTCTCCTCATATATGCGAAGAAAGAGGGAGAGACTGTGTTATTTCCGAAACTGCCCATCTCGGACTGTGATTCTCCTTGTGTTCCACGCTGGGTAATCTCGTTATTTTATAAAAAAAAGTGGTGGTGAGTGGCAGGTGGGTGAGTTACTAGAAACGTGATGTGTGAGATATCAGGTGATCCAAGGCCAAAAAAAAAAGTGATTCAATTAGCCAATTAAATTAAAGCAAACAATAATTTAACTAATATATTTAATTGAAATAATAATTACATTAATTATTAATTATTTAAATAAAATTTAACGAATAAATTAAATTAATTAAATTAACTTATCAATTAAATTCATTTCAATAATTTAATTATGTAAGTTTAATTAATTAATTAATTAATTAAAATTTATTTTGATGAAGTTTTTTTAATTCAGGGGTATTTTTGTACTTTCATAAATAATTAACACTTCTCTCTCTTTTATTTCTTTTCTCTTTCTCTTATACCAAACATCACTTAAAATCTACTCTATTTCTCACCTACTTCTCTCTTCTCACACTCTCTCTTACATTTTTCTCTCTTTACAATTTCTCTTTAGAACCAAACACAGCATACGAGAAGAAACCAAGTAGGCCCAAATCATCTCATTCTTCATTATCAGTTAGATAACATTTGGGAGATAGTTAAAATTAGATTGAACCAAGTTCTATTCTATATTGTTACGTATTTTGAAGGGTTTATTTACTTAAATTTATCTCTTTTTTGTATTTAATTTTATCTTATGAGAAGTATTTGTCTAAGCTTTTAGAGGAGCATACAAAAATAGCTAATAGAAATATTTTTTACCTAATTTATAGAGGTTATTCTTATAGCTTCAAAATAGTTTATATATAAACTCATGATACATATTTTATTTGATAAATGATTGATTAATCTGTTTACCCAAACGTCTTCTGACAACATAATAGGAAGGGATGAGCTACACCACCACTTTACAATTTTTTAATCTTTTTTTTTATACCATGGTATTGGTGGAACGGCTTTATCGATGACTAATCTTCCCGAGGCCTTGGCTGTGTTAAAGCTATCCCTCCCAACAGTATTTTTTGTCATACCCAAAGCTCGAACTCGAGACCTTAGTAAGGGACTCAACCACAACATCAGTCGGACCAACGCTTAACATAATAGGAAGGGATAAAAAATGGGGAAAATGACATTTTTAATTTCATCTAAAAAGATGGAATTAAAGATGTGTAAAAGGCTACTTTAGTCTGAACTTCCTATCAAGTTTGTCTCTCGTTTCTTGTGGTTCAAATTCGCTACACACATCTTCACATCTTCAGCAAAGCTTATATGATATCTCTTGGATAATTTTCTTTTTGGCATTTTCTATGCGTCTTCTTCGCCAAAATATTTAGCTTTGTAAGTTAGTAGTAACTGTCCGTTGTTCTTTTCTCTAGTTTTTGAGCTCTAAACCTCTCTCTCTCTGTCTTATTATGTTCTTAACCACTTAAATCCTGGTTCAAGTTGGTGGTTCTCTCTGGCCCTGTACGGGGGTGAGCCTCCCCCAATCTAAACTTTTTGTAACCAAAAAAAAAAAAAAGTTCTTAACCACAAATATTTCAAAGGCGGTTCTTAAAAAACAGAACAGAAAAATCAACTATTACTAACATCAATCAAAGCATCTAAAAAATTTACGCACTTTTTCTTGTTAAAACTTACCTCCCGCAAGGTATGGTGCGTATGGATAATTATTTTACAAAAATGATGGTATCACGCCTCATACAAGGCGTAACCGTGTAAGGATAAGAAAGATGGAAAAAAAAAAAAGTGGTGTGACATAAAAACAGAAATAAAAAGAGAGAAAGTAAACAAAATAATGAGAGAAAAAACATGAAAATAAAAAGGTATTATTTTAGGCCTTGCGTTTTTTTTGAAGGAATTTTAGAACTCGCGTTATCTTCAATTTATTGTTGCTTCTTCTTTTTAAGGTAAAGCAAACAACCTTATGCGTATGTTTGTTTTCAGAGAGTTACCGAAGAGAGAGTTGTAGTAGAGAGAAAAGCTTTGTTTGGATTGGAAAAGAAAGTGAAAGGAAAAGAAAGTGAAAGAAAATAATGTTGAAGAAATAAAAGTGAGTAGAAAATAAATAGAAAGTAGGGTGATTGTTTGATTGTTTGGTATGGGTGATAGTATGAGTGAAAATGGAAGGAAAGAAATGGGTATATTTAATAAATGACTTAAATATCCTTATAGAAACTGAGATTTATTTATTTATTATTATTTATTTACTTATTAATATTAATATTAATATATATATATATATATTTGTATTTGTGTTTGTGTATTTATATATAAATATGAATATATATGATTGTTTATAAATATATCAAGATAAATATATACATAATGATTTTCACGGACATGCGCAATCACCTCAAATAATAGAATAATGTGTAAATAAATCTTTCAAAAAAAAATAATATGTAAATAAAAACATTAGAATAATGTTAAAATAATAGAATCAACTGAAAGGATATTGTTTAATTGAATAAATTGGAAGGGGATAAAACGCAGTGACATAATTTAGTAATATGAGGGCATACATGGAACATACTATAAAGGCATCAACCTGAGAGCTTTCTCGTCACTAGAGGGAGGAAAGGTTTTTTGTGAGACCCACATTAAGATTCTTCTTTCCTTTTATTTTTATCCTGCATCCAAACAGTGGAAGGTTTTTTTGGCAATTGTGCTTCCGTCCTCTATGCCTTCTTTCCACTGAGAATTAACAATTCCAAACAAGCCAAAAGAGAAGAGAGAGAGAGAGCGCACACTTCCTTTATTTGGTTTAAAGAGAAATAGGAATGTTAGCATAATAATAGGAGATTCTGTTTTGATTATGTTATTATTGGAATAGCTTGATTATAGGATATTATTGCTTCCATATTTCTCTTTTTAGCTAGTGTTCACTTGTATATAACATATGATATGCTTGTACAAATAATATTGAGAATATACACACATATTCCATCGATGTGCCCATTTTCTGTTATCATGGTATCCAGAGCCAGGTTACGAAACCCTAGCCCCTGACTCGCGTTTCAGCCACGCCACCCTTGTGCCCCTCTTTCTTGCCCTTCTCAGCCATGACACCATCGTCCCAAAACCCAACCCTAGTGCTTCTGGTTCGCGCTTCTCTTTGCTGCTGCATTTCATGTTCGGTGTTTTGCTTCCACAAATCTGTGGTTCTGATTCCTCGCACTGCTCTGTCTCTGCGATTTTGCGTTCTACTTCCGTTTCTGGTTCGTAGCTTGCGTTGTTCGTGGCTTACGGCTCTGTTTGGGTTTCGTGGTGTCTGATTGGGACTCTGATTTCTGCTGTCGGTTCCAAATTCGTCTCTGATTCTGGTGGTTCTTCGGTTTGTGCTGCTGCGTTTTTCATTTTGCTTCGTCTTGCTTTGTGGTGGCTTGCGTCCTGTCTCTGTTTTGTGGTGGTTCACGTGCTCGCTTCTGCTTCCTCTGAGAAAGCCCTGTGCAAAACCAGTTTGGTATGTGTCCCTGTTTTACCTCTCTGCATCATTCATCATGGAGAAATTCGAAATTTCAAAACCAATCACAACTGTCTTGACTGGATCAAATTACAACCTTTGGGCTCAAGCAATGAAAAGTTTCCTGATTGGCCGCAAGCTTTGGCGTGTTGTCACCGGAGATGTCACCAAGCCAACCAAGGAAAAAGATGAAACTAATGCAAAGTTTGTTGATCGTCTTGAGGATTGGGATAGCAAAAACCATCAGGTCATCACATGGTTTCGCAATACCTCTGCTCCATCTATTCATATTCAATTTGCCACTTATGATTCTGCAATAGCAGTCTGGGATTTTTTGTCTAGTCGATATCAGACCACTGGACTTGCTCACTATTACCAGTTGTGGACTACACTTCTCAATATCAAGCAAGAATCTAGCCAATCAGTGAATGACTTCCTTGCCCAAGTCCAACCAATTTGGCATTAACTATCTCAGGCCAAAATCAGTGAATATCACCTTCATCTAATTCAAGTCCTTATGGCTCTGCGGCTAGAATATGAAGCTATCCGAGCCTCACTGTTGCATCGACATCCACTTCCATCATTGGATACTGCTATTCAAGAGATTATATTTGAAGAGACACGCCTGAATCTGGACAAAACCCATCACCTTGATGCTGCTCTGGCAACTACTCGGTTCTCACAACAAAAATCAAGCCACCATCCCTGTAAGAATTGTAATCGAACTGGTCATGTGTTTGCTAATTGTCCTACTATAGAGTGCAGGTATTGTCATGGAATTGGCCACATTCTTGAGAACTGTCCCACATGACCTCCAAGACAGAATCGTGGCCCTTTCAAATCCAAGATTGCCACAAAGATTAGGTCCCCCTCCATTACAGCTGCTGCCATCAAAGGTTTTGTCCCAAAGCATGAGCCCTCCATTTCTGCTGCTTCCATTGAGGGCTCCACTGGTGTTACTATGAGTGATATTAAGGCATTGCTCAAACATGTTATCTCTAACAATACATCTACTGCCATGTCTGCTATTCTGGGTAATTCTCATTGGTTTTTTGATTCTGCCTGTTGAAATCATATGACCACTGACATTAAATCACTGCCCTCTGCATCATCTATTTCTTCTCTGCCACCAATCCACACAGATAGTGGAAATAAAATGAATATCACTCATATTGGTCAAGTATCTACCTCCAACCTCACTCTTCCTGACACCTACTACATACCCAACTTGACACTTAATCTTATCTCTATTGGTCAGTTGTGTGAACAAGGACTAAATGTTATTTTCCCCCCTTTTGGTGTCCAGGTATAGGATCCACAAATGAGACAGATTCTTGGGACTGGTCGCAGGGTGGGTTGGCTATTTGAGCTCAAATCTCTTCATCTTCCAAAGAAACATGTGTTTGCAGCTACTATCATCTCCCCCATTCATCAGTGGCATCTTCGACTTGGTCATGCCTCAGCCAGCAAAATTCAGCCTTTAATCTCTCGTGGATTGTTAGGATCTACAAAGTTTGAGTCTTTTGATTGTTTGAATTGCAAACTTGCAAAACAGCATGCATTACCCTTTAAGAGCAGTGATTCTATTTCAGATGGACCTTTTTGTTTAATTCACTCAGATATTTGGGGACCTTCCCCGGTTAATTCAATTAATGGTTTTCGTTATTTTGTCCCATTTGTCGATAATTTTTCTCGTTCTACGTGGATATATTTCTTGAAAAATCGATCTGAATTAACCCAAATTTACATTTCTTTTGCACATATGATTAAGGCTCAATTTTCTTGTGCAATCAAAACTCTTCGCACAGACAATGCAATGGAATATCGCGATTCATCTTTGCTTCAATTTCTCAGTCAACAAGGCATTGTGGTTCAACGCTCATGTCCTCACACATCTCAGCAAAATGGTCGAGTTGAGCGAAAACATCGGCACATCCTTGATTCTGTTCGTGCTTTTCTATTCTCTGCCTCGTGTCCAGAAAATTTTTGGGGGGAAGCTGCTCTTAATGTTGTCTATAATATTAATCGACTTCCCACCTTGGTTCTTCAAAATTTGTCTCCTTTTGAAAAATTGTTTGGTAAGCCTCCTGAATATTCAATTCTTAAACCTTTTGGATGTGATTGTTTTGTTCTGTTGCAACCTCATGAGCGCACAAAATTAGAACCACGTGCTCGTTTATGTTGCTTTCTTGGCTATGGCATTGAACATAAAGGATATCGTTGTTTGGATCATATTTCCAACAGATTATGTATCTCACGCCATGTTACCTTCTGGGAAAATACCATGTTCTCTTCTCTTTCTAAATTTCACCGTACTGTCATCACTGACTCCATTTTTTTTACTGATCCTTCCATTGAGTTATTTCCAAGTTGATCTGGTACTTACGATGAGCTCAATCTTTGGTCCTTTCCCCACTGCTCCTCTGAGAATGCATTAGGTTGGTGATACTGTACCTACAATTGCTACTCGTCATTCAACCCGGGTAAGAGAACCTCCTCAATATCTTAGTGATTACCATTGTTATTCTCCTATTGCAACCCTCCATGAGCCGTCCTCTTATCGTGAAGCAAGTACTAACCCCATTTGGCAGCAAGCTATGTCTGAAGAAATTCAGGCTTTAGAGAAACACACATACTTAGGACCTAGTTGACCTCCCTCCAGACAAGATCCCTATTGGTTGCAAATGGGTCTATAAAATTAAGACTCTTTCTGATGGAACTGTTGATCGTTACAAAGCTCGGTTAGTAGCCAAAGGGTATACTCACGAGTATGGGATAGACTATGAAGAAACATTTGCTCCGGTGGCTCGTATAACATCTGTTCGTAGTCTCTTGGCTATTGCTGCAGTTCGTAAATGGCAGCTCCTTCAGATGGATGTCAAAAATGCCTTCCTTCATGGTGATTTAACAGAGGAAGTCTATATGCATCCTCCTCCTGGCTATCATTCTCCTCATAAGGTTTGTAAGCTTCGACGAACCTTATATGGTTTGAAACAGGCGCACAAGGCCTGGTTTGACAAGTTTAGTTCTACTCTTACACAATTTGGCTTTCTTTCTAGTCCACATGATAGTGCTTTGTTTACTCGACGAACTGATGGTGGTATTGTAATTCTGCTGCTTTATGTTGATGATATGATAATAACTGGAGATGATAAGTCTGGAATTTCATTTCTGTTATCAAGGAAAGAGAGATTAAAATAATGTGAGTCACAGGATTTTTTTGTAATATGAGAAAAAAGGGAGGACAAATTACTGTTTACCTCTCCGTTTCCTTTTTGTCCCTGCACATCTCTCTTGTCTAGGCCAACGTGCTTTTGTGTGTTTTATTTATTTATTTATTGGTAAAAGGTATGTTTTATTTTAAACATTGGTTTTTTTGTTTTGAATTAAAAAAGGTGCCTTCTATTTTATTAGAAGCAAATAACTGTTTTTTTATTAAAAAAACTCCATTTTTTTAAAATAGCGTTGGCCTTTTTTTTATTCAAAACAAACGATGGCTTTATGAAGTATATATGAAAAACAATTCATTAGTATAAGGGCATTTTGTCTTTTTAAAAATAGGCTTAAATGTACTTTTAGTCTCTTAACTTTTCCAATTTGGTAATTTCGATCCTTTTATTTTATTTTTTGTGATTTTGGTCCCTTAACTTTCTTAATTTGGCTGTTTTGGTCCCTATATTTTTTTAATTGTATTTTTGGTCTCCTAAAAATCATGGATTGTGCACTTTTGGTCGCCATTTTTCCAAAATCCAAGATTTTTGGGACTAAAAGTGCAAAAAATCCATGATTTTAAGGGACTAAAAGTGTAATTAAAAAGTATGGGGACCAAAATCGCCAAATTGAGAAAGTTGGGGACCAAAATTGCCAGAAATAAAATAGGGGGACTAAAATCACCAAAGTGAAAAAGTTGGGGACCAAAAGTGCAATTAAACCTTAAAAATAATATACACTTTTTTCTCTTTTATATTTCTCATTTTTCTGTTATACCAAACAATATATTAAATTTACTCTATTTTTCACCTCTTTCTCTCTTCTCACATTCTTTCTCACATTTTTTTTTCTCAACTTTTTCTCACAATCAAACACACCCTACATGTCAACCTCCTTATTGATATAGCTCCAATTGATTTCAAAAACAAATATTGTTATAATTTATTCAATTTCATTCACTTCGATGTAATGAGAAATTTGTTTATTTTATCGTAAAATATCTAAACAATGGAATGAGAGCTCGCTTCATTCAATTTCCTTATGTTTATTTCAAAATAGTCAAACATAGCCTTAGTAAACTTAAAAAGAAGAATGTAGTTGACTCATTATCATATTAGAGTGTGTTTGCTTTGAGAAAATATTTTCTATTTTTATTTTTAATTACAAAATCGTTCCTTGATTTCAAATATTTGTAACGGAAATAGTAAAAAGAAAAGTTATTTTCATATTAAGTTATTTAGATGGTATTGATTTAGAATTCATCTGATTCAGGGGCGGAGGGACGTATGGTGTTCCATACCAAGATTTTGAAAAAAATTACTTGCTCAAATTTTTTACAAAGCTTATTCTTATTATTATGTAACTCAGCACCTAGCAAAGCTGAAGTTTTATTTGTCCGTATTTGTCAAAGGCTTTTACTTATTATTAAATTACTCAAGCAGTTAAAAGGTTATGGACTCACTTTGTGCTAGAAAAGAAAACAAATCTTGTAAAGAAAAATATACGGGCTCAATCTGACTCACGCATGCAAAGCCACAGAGACACCGCCACTGACCCACTAACTTTAATTAAATATCATAAATCATTAAAAAGTATAAATAACATTTCAAAAGAAAACATTCTTCGGCCCTTTTCCCCATTTTGTGGAGTCCGCACCACACGTTCGCACCAGTTCTTTTTCTTCTCAAACGGGAAACGGCAAACGGGGCGCTGAAGGAAACATTGCAGGTTCTTTCATTTTCATCTCAACGTAATCACACAAAAAGCTAATAAAAGTTTAGGAATTTCTGTGTTAATCGAATTTTGTTTATCGGACAAAATCTCATGAATCCTGAACAATAACATCTATTTTTCAAAATTACAGAGACAACATTGCATCTTATTCAAAGGCATTACTGGGTCATCTTTATTGGGGTTGGTCAAGAAATATAATTGCAACAAGTAAATTTGTATAGTCTACTGATTTAGATTTTAATCTTTTTTTATTAAATCTTGAAGTTAAAGTAGTTGTATAGCTTGCCCCTACCATCATAGAAACCTGGCTCTGCCCCTGATTTGATTTACAAATTGTAATGTCACATGTGCACTATATATTTGATAACTTTAATGTAAATCTTTGACAAGATTTCTAAATAATTTCATTGATTTCTTTTCAGTTCTATCGCTGACTTGATCAAATCCGAACTCTATTTCCAATTTGTTTAAATCCTGGATGTGGCAGACAACTTTTTTTCTTTTTTCTTTTTTTTTTTGACGAGAATGGCAGACGACTTAATTTTCTGATATTAGAATAGAAAGGAAAAAGAATATATCATAGTTTGTAGAGTAGAACTTTTGTCCATTGACAAAAGCACAGTGAGCTATTTTTGTAAGTGGTGGTTCATATATTGATGCCAAATTTGAATTCAATTGAACGTCTACATGTTCTTGAAGTGTTGATCTGTTTTCATATTATTCTTGATTATACCTGAAGGAAATTTCTTCCATCTCCAAAAGGAAAATTTTCCCTCCACATACTCGCGAGATTCCAAAGCAATGGCTCAGAATCAACGAGCGGCCAATTATGAAATGCCAAATGTGTGTGGCTGTTAACCTCTAATGCTTCCGTATTCGTTCAACTGCTGATAAGACGGAAAAAGAAAAGGATGATGCGGGATATAGGATATATCATCATTTCATATTTCTTCAGCATGATCTCATAACTGAAATTATAATGCAGCAGCACCTAAATTAAACGAAGAAAATGAAATTTGTGTCTTATAATATGATTATGAAAGAGCCTAGCCTGAGGATGTGTTTCATATGTTCCTGTTTATTGGGATTTTTGGTTTGACGGGAAATTGTCTAACAAATCCAAAATAAAACAAATGATTTTTTAAACGATTGTAAATTCTACAAGTTACGCAGTAATCTCGTCAAATAACGGGTTTTATGTCTAGAATCAGTGGTTCGTCAAAAAATCAACTTAGCCAATTGAGACCAAGGATTTTGCCAGAATCACTGTGAGACCCAATTTAGCAATGCTGCCAAGGATTCTCGTCGAGTTTATGGTTACAGAAATTGTGCAAGAAAACGGTTTTAATGGAAATTTGAGAAATGAAATTGTGATGCAACACGGAGTGGAAAACGAAGAACACACAATGAGATCTTTTATGGATTTTTGATATTTTGAAAGACTGAAAGTAAATGAAAAGGCGAGTAAAATTGGAGAGAAAGTAAATTGCATGAAAGTAGAAAGAAGTTTAAAACAAAAAATGCAGAAAGTTTAAAGAGTGCAGGAATATAAAGGTTGCATAAACTTAAATGCAAAAAAGAAAAAGTGCTGGAATGTAAAGTGCATGAAAATAAAATAGATGAAGAAGTCAATGACTTGGAATGTAAAATGCATTGAATTGAAAGGGTAGAAGGAGTACTTGATCTCAATCTGTGAGTCTGCTGTGCGTGAAACGTTGAGAAATTAACCAAGTATCCAACCCCAAATACATTGTTCGACCCACTATTTATAGAAAAATGTGGAAATAACTGACTAACTATTTGCTTGACACGTATCAGGCGGTTAAGTCTATGTCTTGCAGTTACATTATGCCAAATTTATTCGACGTACCCTAACTTAGACAAATCTAATTACAACTAGCAAGCACTGGGCCAATCTTGACAAGTCTTCGTTGGCTTCGACAATGCTCCAATCATCAAGGCGGGTCAACTCGACCATATCTTGGCGCTTCACCAGAATTTCACTAAGTCCTCAAGCCTTAGTTTTTCCCATAAGTTGATAAGTAATTCGATTGCATTAAACTAACATGTCTAGGCATGCCAATTTTAAACTTCGACACATTATTCGCCTCGTCGAATCATTGCCAATTCTTCAATCTTTCAGGCTTAGCTTATTTTTCATCTTCTGCCTTGGAATCACGCTCTTTGCTTATCGAATTCTTGGCACATCGTCGAGAATCTAAATTTGAACTTTGACACCCAACATTTCGCTTCGATATGACAAGCAAAAAATGAAGTGGTATATCATGTCACTTTAGATCTATGGATATCACTCAAATATAAATCAGCAAACTACAGTGGAAGAATTTGTGGTACGAGTATCCCGACACAAGTCGGTGGATCTTGTCTGTCATAATTAGAGCTGGATCCGAATCTTTGTTTCCATTTTTTTTTGCTTTTTGTTCATTGCACATACCAAAATTATTTCATCCCCATACCTGGTACATTAAGGGTCTAAGGGTCTGTTTGTTTTAGATTTTGATATAATTGATTATGAAGAATGAATGTTAAAAGAACTGATTTTAAAAAAAATTGAGTTTAAAAAAATTGATTTGTGTTTGGTAATGATATTTTAAAAGTGTGTTCAAAAAAATTGATTTCGTTTGGATGATAAAAGTAGAATCACTTTTGATATGTAAATATAAAGGATTGTGTGGGTCCTACGAAAATCCATTTTTTGAATGGAAAAGCTAAGATTTTTTGCTTCCAACAAAATCCAGTTTACCACAGATTTTATTCTCATGAAATCTTAACCAAACACTCAGTTGAAAAGTCAAAACGGGGTTTTCTAAACGTGGTTTCCAATTTTGTACACAAACGGTATTTTGACAATCTAAACCAAACAGACTCTAAAATGTCCAAAGTTGGTTACGAATATTCTTCGCATCCCATAAATATTTTTGAATTTGACTAATATTTTAAAAAAAATGATATTTAAGAGAATTTTTTAAATTATAAAAAATTTGCGTAGTTAAATCAGATAAATTTAAAATTTTTCAAAAATTAAAGCTAATAAGTATCTCAGTATATTATAAGATATTTCGAAATTTTAGTAAAATTTAAAATTTATAGATTGGAAATTAATCAAGAAAAAAATTTAAAATGATAAAATATGCATTATAAAACTACTCTATATTATAAAGAAGATATTCATAAATTATCTGAAATTAAACACATATTTGGTTTAGGTTCTACTATCTGCATGATTACCCCGCTCATTTCTTTTAATTAGAACCAACTAAAGGCAAGAGATTGAATGGAATTGGTTGCTTCGTAGTTTGCATTTTTTCCTTTTTTCTGTACGCTGTTTTTGTGGATTTGTTTTGGTTCGTTCAAACTTATATTGGACTTTATGCGAGATAATAATTGATACTCATAAGTCATAAGAAAGACTGCAGAAAAGACGGAAAAACAAAGAACAAACGGTTCTTATAAAATACTGAAATAGAGATTCCTTCGATGGCTGATAATTGTTTTATAATGCAGCACCTATATATGACGAGGGGAATGCAGTTTGGATCTTATGAACAGTTGTATTCCTTTGACTTGTGCCAACAAGACAGCAAAACATTAAGGTATATACTATGTCACTGTAGACTGTATATCCTCTAACTCAATACATGCATGTAGTTCAACAAGCGAAATAATTAAAGTGGAATAACTTTTAGTATGAGTATCCCAGCACATTAGGGCACCAGAGCCGGCCCAACGTAATTTTAGGCCTAACACAAAATTTGAACTGAGGTCTTTCTTAAAATTAATAATAATATTTTTATTTAAAATTTGTCTTTGTCATAAATTTCTATGTTTTTAAAGCCTAATTATTATGGTTGATGTGAATTTTTGTCGTGTATAGATGCAACCACATGTAAATTTTTTTATTGTTCATGGTTTAGGATTTTAAATTAATTTTATTATTAAATTTAAACAACCAAAAATAATTAGGGGCCTAAATTTGTGGACCTAAAATAACCAAAAATAATTGGAAGCCTAAAAGTCCTAGCTTTAGTAGCTTGATGCTAGGCCAGGTCCTGAGAGACACTGGAGAGTTTGCCAGTATTATAGTTTGCCCCAAAATCTGAATCTCTATATTTTTTGCCCTCGGGGGTTTTGATTGATGATCTTCCAAAGTTATTTACTATCGTTAGGTACATTATGTCAGGTTTTATCACAATTTATATTAGGAAATATCCCAAGCATGAAACTCTCTTAATTCAAGTAAAAATAAAAAGTGAATTGAAATAAATGACATGATTAAATTTTAAAGGCATTCAAATAATTAATGAAAAATTTAAAATCTTATATAAAAAGAAAAAATAATTTATAGATACAAAAGAGATATACACAAGGCATTTTTGGGGTTACAAAAGGAAAAGAAAGAAGAAAAAACCCTAAACTTAGTCCGAGTAAAAACTACTACCATAGCATCTGCCAACAAAAGGGAAGACATCCCAATACAAGACTCATGTATGACAATCAAAGAATCCTCGATCCGCAAACTCAACTTGGCAAGAAAATTAGCGTAACTATTTCCTTCACGAAGAGTGTGCAAAAGCTTAAAATTCTAATCCTTAGCCAGATATCTGCTAATAATAGAGATCTCATTAGCATAAAGATTGTAATAGTCAATTCCATACTGCACCAATTGAGTCACATGTAGTGAGTCAAAAATAAATAAAAATATTTTCATTGTCACCGGTGCTGATTACAGGTTTCTCAACTAGTTATTATTAAAATTTTATAGTTGATATATTAATTATATTTTAATCATTGATTAATGCTAATCCATATATAATTATAAAATATAATTATTGAATTTGATAAAATTCAACATAAATTTGATGTGAGAATGGGTGTTCTCTTTATAAATTGAAACTGTTCTTTAATGTACATGGGGGAAAGATTACAAAGCAAGCCTGATTGAGAAAAATGTAACAAGGGCTTCAAAGACCAGATAATATGTTACAATTTTTCACAACCTGAACATTATTTCTAATAAAATATCACGAAGAGTACTAAATCAAACTCAACCCATTCTTCAGATGCATACATATAACTGCCTATCTAGAAATCAAGAACACCTATAATAATAAATAATGATGGGTGTAGTCCCCATTAATCCTAAGCCTTCAGCACTTCTCCTCAGCAGAGGATCCATTGATTGCCCCCATTTGCATAGATGGCTTAGGTTTCTTAGGCTTGTACCAAAATGCACATACCAAAAAATGCTACAAAATTGATGAAACTAAGTATGGTAAGTAGTGCATAGAACAAGTCAAGCCTTCCCTTGTTTATATTGTCAGCTAGCCATCCCTGCCCATCTGAAGTCCCAGTTACTTTCTTCACAACTGAGACAAGGAAACTGCTGAAGAAGAAACCAAGAGATAAAGTTGTGAGGAAGAGGCCAGTGCTCATGGTTTTCATTCCTTTTGGTGATTGTGTTATGAAGAAATCAAGTTGGCCAGTGTATATGAATGCTTCACCAGAACCCACCAAGAAGAACTGTGGGATTAGAAGGAAAACACTTATGGGCAGTGTTGCCTGGTTGTTGTTGCCTCTTACACCTTTTGCCACTGACAACCTTTTCACCTCGCCTAGAGAAGCAACCGCCATTCCAAAAGTTGACAACATAAGTCCAATTGCAATCCTTTGTAGGTTGGTGAAACCTGGGACACACGCAAAGACAAAATAAATTTATGTTATTTCCTTTCATAACATGGATTTCATTGACCTCATTGGTCTAAATTTTTGGTATATTATTTGTATCAAGCTTTGTATTATTAGTTGACTATATATATATATATATATATCAAGGGTGACTTTGTTGTTTTGACATGAAGCGCCAGGTTTTAAATTGCGGTTGCGTTGCGATCCTTGATACTGCAGAAACGCAAATTAATTGGCGATCGACGCTCAATCACGCCAGTAACATAAAAAACTATGATGGCACGACCCATGTCAAAGTCGCGGGATGAAATTTAAAACCTTTTCAAGCGTGCACAAAAAAATTGTGAAAGGCGTGGATACCAACGTGTTATGCCTCCTGTTTTGTTATACCTGGTTTGCCATTCCATTTCTTCCAAAGGGGCATGACAATTCGGTCATTTACAGCAAGAGTGAGTAGGATTGCTGCCACAAAGAAGACTGTGAGAGAGCCTGCAGGGATTTGAAAACTGCCAATATTCCTTTCCATGGTGGAGGCTTGCTCAACTGAAAAGGTGATCATTTGTGCGTATGTGGTCCAAAATATAATGGTCGTGGCCCATATTGGTAGAAGTCTCACCATCATTTTAACTTCCTCTACCCTTGTCAGTGAGCATAGTTTCCACGGGTTTGGAGCAGAACCAGATACATCCCTCTCAAAATCACCTTCTGCCACAATAGCTGCTTTCTCCAAGAAACTACGTAGTTGAAAATATTGGGAAAAAAAAAATGATAAGAAGGAAACCATTTAGATAGTTTCATTCAGATGAAAAACTAGTAGATGAGACCGGTGTTTAGCAAAAGTGCAAGAAAATAAGGGAGAATTTCTTTTCTATATTTTATATAAAAGACCAAGTGGCGCAACGCGGATAACCAAACTTAGAGTAGTTATTTTTCTTAAATAGATAATAGATAAAAGATAGATAGATGAACTTACCGGAACTGATCACTGCGTTCTATTCTTGAATCCTCTGGAGTGTCCTCATACAAAGAGCCAACATTGTAAGGAAGTTCCATCTTCCTTTTCTTAATTGCTGCAACAATAACTTGGAAAATGTGGACAATGGGGCTTCCCAAACTCTTTTTATATCTATATCTTTTAGTTCCAGATAAGAATATCAAAATGGCTATGACCATAGAAACAGAACATATTCCATAAGCCCAACTTCGACTCACTTCATCTTGTATATAAACAAGCACTGTGACGGCTGCCAGAGTTCCCAAACTGATGAAGAAGAAAAACCTGTTGAAGAAATAAGTCCTTTGGGATTTCTCCTTCTCATCTTTCTCATCAAATTGATCAGAACCAAATCCTGAAACACTAGACTTTAGGCCACCAGTTCCTAGTGCAATAAGGTATAGAGCCAAGTACAAGATTCTCATTTGGAATCCATTGGCTGGCTTGCAACTGTCACTGCTAGAAGCTGCATGGCAAGGTGGTGGACGTAGCTGTGGCAATTTTGTTGAGATTGCTAATGCAGCAGTACCCTGAATATAATAGGTCAAATTAAGGTTGATGTCTATTCTATTATCTATTTAAAAAAATTAACTACAGTAATGACACGTGTCGAAAGCTCATTAACCCACTCAAAACTGTTTTCTCGCGATTTTTTTTTTCCTTTTCGAATGTGTTTGTGCCCTCGTGAATCACGAGTATCTTTGACTAGTTTTATGAGAAATGAAACTCATAGGCTTAGAACCAGTTGTAATATGTGACTAACCAGTGCTTGTATTGCAGAAAAGATTCCAATTGTCTTAAATCTGCCAAGGAAGGAATCTGCTAGAAAACCTCCAAGCAAACACAGGAGAAATGATGTGCCCATGAAATCAGTCACAGTATTGGCAGCAGTTGAGCTTGGCAGATGCATGACTCCCATCAGGTATGTCACCAGGTTTACAGCAATCCCCATGGTGGAGAGCCTCTCAACTATTTCAATCCCTGCAAGAATTTCATAATTACCACTCTTATTTCATTACATGTAACTTATTTATTCTGTGAAAAATAATATTGCTATATATTTAGTCAAATCCTATTCTTTAGAAGAAAAAACTGGTCTCTTATTATTAACAGAGGACATTTGTAAAGCTTTTTCAGTTTTAATGCTCTTTGCTGGCTTTATCTTTGGTTCACAAAAATAAAAGGACCAAAAAAAAAAAAGGTTACAGAGAAGTAGGGTGATTGGCATATGTGCAATATAAGATTAAATATAATAAAATAAACGAAAATGCTGGGTATTACGAGATATAACCATCGCGAAGTTTCACGAAGCCTCATGATTGGTTAGTCAACCCATTATTTTCGTCAAAGAGACCAATTCCGTGTTTTTCTAAATTTTGGCCGTGCGTGCACTCATGATCTTCGCGAGCAAAATGTTTCGCGACATATAACATTACTCTAAAATAAAACAGAAGTGCTATATATCGCGACGTATTGCTCGCGATTCTTCCACGAATGACGTGGACCTATTTTTTGAAATTATTAAAAAACAAAAAGAGTAAGAGTAAATAATTAAATTGGTCACGATAAAAATTACGGAAACCAATTTAGTTCCTGAGAAATAAAAAATATCAATTTAGTTCTTAACAACTTCAAATGTGGGTCAAATTAGTCTTTTTTAGGATAATTTTTAGTGATATTTTAGTCTCTATTAGGGACTAAATTGACCAATATTTGAGATTTTTAAAGACTAAATTAGTATTTTTTTATTTTTGAGGGACTAAATTGGTCTTCTTGATTTATTTTTGTTGAGAACTAATTTGGGTATTTACAATTTACTCTCTGAGTAAACACCTAAAATTGGTCCCAGACAAAAATTACGAAGACAAATTTAGACTCTGAAAAATGAAAAATACTAATTTGGTCCTTAATAAATTTAAATGTGGGCCAAATTATTCATTTTTATAATAATTTTTAGGGATATTTTATTCCCTATTAGGGATTAAGTTGACTAATATTTGAGATTTTTAAAGATTAAATTAGTATTTTTTATTTTTGAGGGACTAATTTGGTATCTGTGATTTATTTTATGTGTCAAATCCATTATTTTGAATCTAATATAAAAAAAAAATTAGAGAGAAATACCAAAATAAAATATTGAACGTGGTTCGTGAATCGCGACATTCGGCATTTCTCAAAATAAAATACGTGTTCGTAAGCAGATACTATAAGTGAAAAATGAAACTTAATCTATTGAAAAAGGAAAAAATGTAGGGAGAAAGTAAAACTCCACTTTTAGAAAGTATGACGATAAAATAAGATAAAAATAAGTATAGATGAAAGGAATATCGGTATCTTCATTCACATCATAAAGCAAAATATTAGTATGCTCTTTCCACATAGTCCAAACAGAAAATGACGACAAATTATTATCCTCAATCAGTAAGTATTCAAGTGCTGTAGTTGATATTTCAATTTCACATGGTTTGTCTGTTGATATTCGCTTGGTTTGTCTCCTTTCTCAGCTGCAATCATCACCCCAAGATCATTGCTATGTCATTTAAGGTAGTATACATTTCTTAAAAAATTTAATTAATTATACCATTTATCGTAATAAAAAAACTTTTTTAACTAAAATACTCTGATTATAGTAAATAAGAATATTATTGAAAAGGTGAGGCATATATCCTATAGCTAGAAATGGAGTATAACAGCTGGTTAGTAATTAAAACCATTTATGGCATCCAACTACCTCCTTGAACTTTTAGAAGAGATCATGTGTGATAGTAGTTTTAAATCCTTGTCTATGCCTCAAGCTACTGTTGCTATGAGGGAGGCGTGTTAAAGCCAATAAAATATAGTAACTCACAAGCCTCTAGTTTTAATGGCTGAAAGCTTTTAGAAGACCTAGCCTCTGATAATGCAAACTTCTGATGAGCCATCCAATTTCTCATGCAACAGGAAGGAGATACAAATGGATTGAAAAGTGGGGTGGGGGAAGGAATAAGGGTACTGCTAATAGTATTAGTATTACAAACCTAAAATAAGAGCAGCAGGCACCCAACCACCTGTTTTGGACCTATCAGCAGGGAAGCCTTTATAGTCGACAGCATCTGCAACTGTCCAACTCATCTTCTTCTCCTGAAATAAGGCGACAAAATATTGACAAAGTGCCATTGACCAAAAACTAGTCACAAACTGATCACAAACTAATTACCATCTTTTGAAGTTTCACAAAGAAGAGAACTCCAAGTGCTAATGTAGAGGGCTAGAAAGCTTTGCTCTTGCTCTTGCTCTTGTGTATACTTCAATTAGTACGGTTTAGCTTTGTGGGAAGAGCTTCCCTTTTTATAGGCGAAGAGGACTCAACAAACAGCAATAAGAATCTGAAAGTGACCTGTCCACTATGCATTTTATTAGACAGACCTTTATTTTTCAAATGAATTTGGGATTAGGTTTGGGATCGATTCAAACCGCGCGTTTATTTTCTGATTAGATATTTATTTAGAATACCAATAAATGAGTAAATATAAAGGTAATGTTGATTGATGAGGAGGAAATTTGTGGAATGTGGAGCATGCAACAATAACAGCATTGCAATCTCGTCTCTTCTTTTTGTGTTACGAGATGGGTTCTTTGTGAGCCACTACACCATTGGCCAACTCCCTCTAGTAGTGCTTTTGCTACCCCACAATTGAAAAGAATCTGTAATCTTTATCTTTTGGTTTTAGGCTGAACACCCATTTTAGTCCCTGACAATTTTTAAAAACCCATTTTGGTTTCTAAGAATTTGAAAGTCCTCCAAAAGTTCCTGACAATTTAAAAGAGGGACACGTTAGTCCCTCTGTTAAGTTTCCATCCTGCTTGGTCATAATGGACGCTGATGTGTCACTAACGGAGCTGACGTGTCCGTTAATTATGTCCAGTGTACCGCCATGTAAGATTTGACAATGTTAAAAGACCCATTTTAGTCCCTGGACTGAGAAGGACAGAAATAGACCCATTTAGTACCCTAATAAGCCCCTGACAAATATTAAAATACCCATTTTAGTCCCTCTCTCTTCTTGCACCCATATTAGTCAAAACAGTCCCATTTAAGTACCTTAATAAGTCCCTGACAAATGTTAAAATACCCATATTAGTCCCTAACATTTATAAACGATAAATTGAGCAACAGACAGAAACATAGCACACTTGCATTGTCAAAAATAGACTAAAGTGTTGCGTCTTCTCACCTCATACACATAATATTTGTTTGAAACTACTGCATGTTTTGATACGTGGTGCATGTGTTACATTGCATGGTAACAGGGACTAATATGGGTTATTTAGAATTTGTCAGGGACTTATTTTGGTACCTTAATCATTTCATAGGGACTTTAGGTATAATTGTTGTTAATGATTTGCTTGTGTGTTAACATCTGTTATCCAGGATATTCAAATCCATATGCTTTTGGTTAGACTAAAATTAAGTGGTGGAATGCAAGAGTTTTATGTGCATTTTCATGGAATCTTTATTCTTGGAACTCGTAATCTTTTGTCTTCTTCTATTTTTTTGTTTTATTTCTTATTGAATGTTTGATTATGAGAAAGGTGTTGTTACTGTAATACGTGGTGCATGTGTTATGTTGCATGGTAATAGGGACTAATGGGTTATTTAGAATTTGTCAGGGACTTATTAGGATACCTTGATCATTTCATAGGGACTTAATTGGGTTTAGGTATAATTGTTGTTAATGTGGACAGGGGATGATACCTGCATTGAAGGAGGTCATGCCATTAGCACCTCACAGAAATTGTGTTATGCACATTTGGAAAAACTTTATCAAGAAGTTTAAAGATAACGAGTTGCGTGGTACGACTTGGGAGTGTGCAAGATGCACAACTGAACCAGAGTTTAAGGCCAAGATGGAGAAGCTTAAGAAAATGAATGAAAGGGCTTGGAGTTACCTGAACAATATTGACCCTAAATCATGGGTCAAGGCATACTTGATCCTTGGCCTAAGTTGGATAACATCACTAACAACATGGTTGAGACCTTCAACAACAAGATTATTGAGTCTGAGAGAAGCCCATTTTGACAATGTTGGAGAAATTGAGATGTTATTGCATGAGAAGGATGGCTGGCCATAAAAGGGTGTTGGGCTCGGTTAGAGGAAAACTACCACCTGTGCAACAAAAAAAGCTTGATGAAATAAAGTTGGCGAGTAATGTCTGGACACCTACATGGACATCTGACAAAAATCATCATGTGTATGAGGTGAGAAGACGCAACACGAGGTTAGGGGTCAACTTGTCACTACATACTTGCACTTGCCAGGTATGGCAATTGACTGGCATGCCTTGTGCCCATGCCGTTGCAGCTATAGCAGCTAGGAAAGAAAAGCCCGAGGATTATGTGCATCAGTGGCTGACAATGGAAGCTTTGAATGCAACCTACGATCACTACATTCATCCTGTGAATAGCCAACAATATTGGGAATTAACTGACCACCCTAGGCCAGAGCCCCCAGCACTCAAAAGGCCTATTGGCAGGCCAAAAAAGCATAGGAGAAAGGATCCTATATCAGAAGAAGTTGTAGGCAGCCTGCATAAGGTCAAGAAGAGGTATGAGGTCACATGCAACAAGTGTGGTGACACCGGCCATTATGAAAAAACATGCAAAGGACCTACTCAACAAGGGTATAAACCAAGGAAACCAAGGAAGAAAAAAGCGACCACTGAAGCCACCACTGAAGGAGGGAGTTCTACACAGGTATAATTACTGATGTGTGTTGTGTAACTGTTGCATGCTAATAGGGACTAATATGGGTTACTTAAAATTTGTCAGGGACTTATTTGGGTACCATGATCATTTGTCAGGGACTCATGTTTGCTTGTGTGGAAGATTTTACTGATGGAAATGATTCTATGATAAATATGTTTTAATTTGTATCCGAGTCTATTGGAGTCTGTTATATATTAGTGGAATAGTGCTTTATTTGATAATGTTGAAGTCCTAGTCTTTCGATGCATATGAGGTGCATGTTGGGCACTTGAGTTAGTGGATAATGTAATGGTTTAGTATTTTAGCTCGAAGGAATGTTAAAGTCACAATACTGCCAGTTGATTTATTTTTCATAACAGGATATCCTTTCTTTTGTATTTTCCTTTCATGTATTGTTAAAATAAAGGAAATTGCGAATTCACCACGTCATGTTAATTTTCAGGAGTTTCAAGGTTTGGATACCCCAGATTCAGCACCAGAGCCACCTGCTGTTAGGCCACCTCCAATGAGACCACGTGCTCCTACGTCACTACATTCAACCCCTCCTCCTTTCACCCCAAGTCCTACTTCAGTAGTGGGTATGCAATCAATACGACCACCGGCACCTCCAGTTAGACCTTTCATTCCTCCAAGAGCTGCACACAATGAAGTAAACAGTGGGACTGCGTGTATGCAATTTCAGTTCATGCCAACTCCTGGGTTCAGGCCTCCACCACCGCCGCCTCCACCACATGCATAACCAGTTGATGTAGTTGGAACACTTTTTTGTATTTGGATCCTGATGTAGCTGATGTGGTTGGATCACTTTTTTTGTATTTCGATCACTTTTTTTGTAACTAATGTAATTAATGTGGTTCGATCCCTCTTTGTATTTGGAACCTAAACTAGTATTTGGATCCATTTTTGTATCTACATGTATACAAAAAGTGCACAGGTTATGAAATGAAAAAGGTGCAAGTGTGCTATGTTTCTGTCTGTTGCTCAATTTATCGTTTATAAATGTTAGGGACTAATATGGGTATTTTAACATTTGTCAGGGACTTATTAAGGTACTTAAATGGGACTGTTTTGACTAATATGGGTGCAAGAAGAGAGAGGGACTAAAATGGGTCTTTTAACAGAGGGACTAACGTGTCCCTCTTTTAAATTGTCAGGGACTTCTGGTGGACTTTCAAAATCTCAGGGACGAGAATGGGTACCGAACTTTTTCTTAGGGACTAATTTGGGTATTTTCCCTTGGTTTTATTATCCGCGTAGGTAGAAATGTAAAGGACCTTATAGCTTCTCGCTCCGTGTGCTAAGGACTCATGTCTTGAATTGAAGACTTTATAATTGCGTGTTTGATTAACGTTACTATGACTTTATTAACTATAAAGTTTGGCTTCTTCAAAAAAAAAATAAAAATAAACGGGCTGATCTTACCCAATTGTCAATTTTTCCAGTCTAAAAGGAGGTTACCTGCACTCACATTGCTATAACTAGGAGTAAACAATACTCCTTCCGTCCCATTATATATGTCACATTTATAAAAAAAAATCAGTCCCAATATATGTGTCACTTTATGGTTGCAATGCACTATTAATTGCTTTGTTTCAATTATACCCTAAAATACTCCACTTTGTATTTATTACAATAGTTAATACACTAATAGTTAATAAAGTTAATTTGGTAAAATTATCACTTATTTTTTTTTAAAACTGTGTGATTTGATCAACTATAACATATATAATGGGACGGAGAAAGTAATTGATTGTTGCATATAGGACTCGTACAAGTAGATTGATTTTGTCAACAAAAAAAAAAGTACCAGTAGATTGACGAATATACACTTGACATATGGAAGTCCTTTTTTGTTTTCTGGCATATCTCTCAACTCCTTTTTAGGGCTGGACAAATTTCCGCAACCGTCCAAAACCCGACAAGCCCGAAATGACTAGGAAGTGTATGGGTCTGGACTTCGGTTGCATGCAGTTTCTGGCGGGCGGGTTCGGTTTTAAAAAAATAAACCATCGGAGTCCAAAATCGACCGAGAAGACTGTCTTTGATATAAATGATGAGAATTAGGCCATTATTAAAGACACCCCCCACCTGGTAGGTGCACCCCCCCATTTTGCATATTTCCCAAAATACCCCTCGTATAAAATCATCAAAAATCTTTTTTTTTAATTCCGAACATGTTACCGGCAATTGCAATTTCCGGTATACAAATTGTATACCGGAAATTACAATTTCCGGTAACATTGTGTGTAAAATTTGTTACCGGAAATTGCAATTTCCGGTAACAAATTTTACACACAATGTTACCGGTATACATTAAAGAATTTTGTAGTCAAACACTCATTGTTTATGCTTTTGTACGCAGACTTGGTGTAGAACGCTCTCATCGTACCGGAAATACGAATTTTCGGTACGTACTTTGTTTCGTTTTGAATTTGTTCCGGAAATTGCAATTTCCGGTATACAAATTGTATACCGGAAATTGCAATTTCCGGTATACAAAAATAACGTGCCGGAAATTACCGGAAATTGCAATTTCCGGTATACAAAAACGATCTGGGAAATTTGCAATTTCGGAAAAGATTAAAAATATTGTGTCTGGAAATTTTGAATTTCCAGTGCGTTATATTTTTAATCTTTCCGAAATTGCAAATTTCGACGCTTTTTTTTCCAAACTTTTTCCCTACGTAATAATCTATTGTTTGTTTCATTTTAGTTTCATTGGAAATGGATGATTTTAGTGGCTTCAATTCGACGGTGACAAGCCGACCGACGCTTTCCCAACATTTCGATTGTAGTGATGTATTCACTACTACGAATAATTTAATTATTGTTTGATATTGTGAATATGTCGTATTTTTTTGCAAAACATTAAGATTAATACTTTTTGTAGATATTTCCTACACGAGATGACCTTTTGTATTGGGCTCGAGAGGTTGGGGAGGAAAACAATATAGTTGTTGTCATTGTGCGATCGCATACAGAAGCAGGACAAAGAGGAAGAAAAACAAAAGTCATTACGGGTTGTGAAAGGGGTGAAAAGTATAGATCAAAGTCATCAAGTTCTTCAAAGTCAAGCTGGATCTCATAAGTGTGAGTGTCCGTTCGCTTAAAGGAAGACCCTTGTCAATGGGTGAAGGCTGGATACTTAAGGTCCTCTGTGGAATTCACAACCATCGGATACCTGAAAGCATGATGGGTCATCCATTTGTTGGTCGTTTAAATCAAAATGAGAAAGAAATTGTTCATGATATGACAAAGAACAACGTAATGCCGGGAAGCATTCTATTGACACTGAAAAGTCGCAATGTGGCCAATCTCACTACCATCAGTCAAGTATATAATGAGTGGCGTAAGTTTCGATCAACACAGAAAGGTCCAAGAACTGAAATGCAACACTTGTTGAACTTAATCCAACGTGATCGATATGTGTCCTGGTATAGAAGACATGAAGGTTCTGACGTTGTTAGAGATATTTTTTGGACACATCCAGATGCCGTCAATTTATTGAATACATTTCACGTTGTCTTGTTCATGGACAAAGACCTACAAAACCAACGGATATCGGTGCCCTTTGTTTGAAATTGTTGGTGTTACCAAAGACATCCCTTACATACACTGTGGCATTTGCCTATTTGGATTCTCGAGCAGGATAACTTTGAATGGGCACTCTTAAAGTTAAAAGGTCCGTTTGTGCGACAGAATCATTTCCTCAAGTTATTCTTACTGATAGAGATCTTGCTCTGATGAATGCAATTGCGTCTGTTTTTCCAACTTCGGCCAATTTGCTGTGTCAATGGCACATAGGTAAGAATGTCTATGTGAAATGCAAGAAGTTGGTGTTTCATGAAGACAAACATGAGGCAGTGAAGAATGCATGGGATGGTGTTGTTGATGCGACTGACGAGTTTGAGTATCAGCAACGGTTGATGACTTTTGAGTGTGTATGTTCAATTTCCTATTTTTGTTGAATATGTCAAGAATACATGGTTGAACCCCTTTAAGGAAAAGTTTGTTGCGGCATGGACCAACCAAGTCATGCACTTCGAATACAACAACAAATAGGTATGCTTAAACGGTAGATAAAACTATGTTGATAATTTTGTTTTTAAATGGTGTCATTGGTATTTGATGTGGTTTAATTTTTGTTTGTTATTAGAAATTTGAGTCTGCACATTGGACATTGAAGAGGGATCTACAAAACAGTAGGGGTGACCTATGTCATTGTTGGGAAACTATGAACAATATGATTGCACTGCAACACACTGAGATAAAAGCATCATTCGAAAGAAGCATAAACGGAGTGGAGCATGCACAACAACCGTTTGTTTATCAGTTGCATGGATTTGTATCAAGGACGTGATCGCAACTTATTGCCGACGAGTGTGGCAGAGTGAATTATGTGGGTATCGATAAATCTACTTGTCGTTGCCTAATCAGAACGACACATGGGTTACCTTGTGCTTGTGAGTTGGCGGGTTACATAAGACTGTTTGCACCTATTCCATTGGAGGCAGTTCACTTGCACTGGAGGAGTTTACATTTTGGTGAATACCAATCGCAACAACACAAAGTTGAGACAGAAGGCGAGGTGTCAGAGGAAGAGCTTGCGCTTCAGTGGGATGCATTGGTAAATCGATTTCGATCACTTAATGTTATTGGCAAGAGGACACTGTTTGCCAAAGTGCGTGAACTTGTATTTCCAGACACAACTTCAATGTGTCCACCTCCTCAAAAGGTGAAGACCAAGGGAGCACCGAAAAAGGGTAAAGGTAAGGCCCCAGCAATGGATGGATATGATGTTAGGCGCGACCCATCATATTTTGAGCATGTGGACAACATGTATTCTGAGCATGTGGGCAACATGTATTCTGACGTACCATCTGGGAATACATCAAAGGCATCTAATCTACCATCTAATGTGCCTACAAGGAAAAAGAAACGATCTGATGTGCCATCTTATGTACATCAAACGCCTTACCTGAGCCAATTTCCTCCACAGTTTCATCGATATATTGAGCAAATAGTGGATGTCGAAGATGATGGAAACTGCGGATATCGTTCCATTGCAGCATTACTTGGTAAATCTGAGGACGGATGGCCTATAGTCCCAAGAAGACTTGGAAAAAGAGATCGAGAATGCATTATGATTTATATGGCGGCTTTTTGGAGATCAATATCAAGCATTGAGGAGTTATTGATAGGTGTAGCGGTACTGTTTTCGTGACAAGTGGATGACCTTACGGACATGGGTTACGTAATAGCAACCAAATATAAATTGGTTCTAGTCTCTTTGAATGAGTGCATCGAACGTGTTGGACATTTTTCCTCTTAGGGGCATGTGTCACCCAACCCACCAAACAACGCCATAATTTGTATTGGGTTTGTCAACAAAAATCACCGGGTACAGTGTAATTTTTTTTACAAAGAATGTGTTTTAACTTAAATTTATCTTTTTAATGTAAAATTAAACAATGTGTTTAATTAATCTGCAATAAGTTTTCAGGTATTTCTTAAGCAGGATGTCCATTGCCTAACGTCGCTCCCGGTTGGCGTCAATATGCTTATCAGGAGGCTCACTCATGGGCAACAACGTATCGCTTTCGATTGCAAGAATGGTTTACATTATTTCCGCCAAGGCGTCATACTATGCAGCGATCGGATGACCATGTACGATTGGGCGACGATTGACTACATTGTAGTGATATGTAGTACACTTTATTGTTTTTAAATGTGGGTTTGACTACAGATCAATTATGTTGTTGGTTATGCAATGTAATGTAATGTGACGTTAGTTTTTAGTGTTGAATTTGCAGTCAACGAGAGGTTAAGTAATTGTTCTGAACAGACACGCCGGATGTTGAGCTGTGATGTCGAGATCCGGGATCCGAGGTAATCATGATACAAGATGCTGATGTTATAAATCATCACCAAGTCGAGGCGAAGTGTTTGCTCGAGGTCAAGAACTAGTGGGCGACATCAAGGACCTCTGCTTTTGGGTGTAACAGGTATCGTTCTCATTGCTCGACATCGGATTCAAGAAGTTCAGAATGCCTTTGCCTTATGACATCGGCGTCGTGTAGCTAGACAACTAGAGATGTTGAGATCCCGGGTTCTGCATGTGGTGGGCTTGGCGAGCCTAGTGGTTCGAACTAGAGATGTCGAGATCCGAGGTAATCAATGACCTCGCTTGTCTTTGTGTTTGAACTAGAGATGTCGAACGTATTGCGGCGATTTATGTGAACTGTGAACTGAAATCACTGTCCTTCATGCAAGATTGAACTCGTGACAAATCTACATATGCCTGCCCTTGCTTGGTGATGTAGAATGCACCTCGGTGCAGATTGACTTCGGGGTCACTTGCAAGGTGAGCTCGATATGTAGGCCGAGTTGATGGATGAGGTCGTCATTCCCTTGTGATGTAGAATGATTTCGATGTTCCTCGACCTAATGAAATTAGTTGAAAGAAATTCGAGAACTTCGAATCTTACCTCAGTCGTAAGGACATCGTGCGATTGTGATCTCGCTCGCACGCTACTGCTGTGGAAGTATGGTAGATCGTACTTAAAAGAAAAAGTATGCTAGATCGGTAAATAAAAAAAAACCTATGGTACAGAGGAAAAAAAAGCCGCAAATATAACAAAATGTAAATATTACAACAGAAGATGTCCAAATATAACAAAAAAAGATAATAAACATAAAAAAAACCCTATCTTCTTCGCTGTCGACGCTTCGCCCCAGATGTGGTCGCCTCCGTCCCACCCTGCGCTATCTGTAGTGCCTGGGAAATATACTCGGCAAGCAGAGCGGGGTCCATCATCTCATAGTCAGTCTCAGAGGCTGTCTGGAGAATGCTGGTGGTGAGGCGACCTACCGACCATATCATCACAATGCGGCTGCAAATTATAACAAGACATCAGAGAGCCATAAGAGAAAATAAACAAACACAAAAAATACATAATGTATATCTAAACACTTACACAATCAGGAGTAGCCGCAGCCTGAGGAGCACCCGGATTGATCAGGAGTGGATGCGACATCCTGCGATACCACTCCATGTACCCGCTGCACTCTGCTGGATACGAGGCCAGGTATAATCGGGGACGATCGACATGATAGAGTGCATAGGAAATCGTATCCATGCATCCATCATCTCTGCGGTGTGGGGACGCGGTGGTGGTGGCCGGGAATGTCTGGATGTAGCCGAACCGCTCGACTACCTTCTCAGCAGTGCGGCAGACAATAAATGAGGCACACCGGATGTACCTCAAACAGACACGCCGGATGACAACTCGCCCTAATGCCCTCCCACGGTCTCCAAACAACGTCATCGATCGCCAACGCATCCGGCTTCTCTGAAGGGCTCCACTGCCGTCACCCTTAACCGGCGACCACCTCATGGCTCGTATTATGCCCGGTGATGCCGTTATCCTTTCTTGCAGACGAGGGAAATACTCATATATCCATGCTCGTGACAACAATAACGAATCAACACGCCATACAATGTACTTTAAATAAATAATTGTTTACAAAAATAGGCCGCAGACGAAGAAGTGTCATGTATCCGCCAACCGCTTAGTGTCATGCAAAGAAGCGCCTCCCAGGATATCCAGACAATAAGGCTAGTGCAAAGACTAGCCCATGACACACTACCAACCGCCCCCAAGTCACGTACCAGGTCCAGGTACTTAATGTTAATGTATATATGGCTCTTGTCTGCCAAAATGGTACAGGCCAATAACAACATTATCATGGCCCTGGCTGCATAGTCCCACTGACCATCGTAAATGCGCTGGTCATATGTCTTCATCAAGAAGTCAATACTCATATGAGCGCCTCTCATAGTTGTCGTCTCCTTGTTTGCCTCTTCATATGTACACCCCAAAGAATGTCTCAGAATAAGATATGGAAATGTCTGGATCCATCACCGGGGGTACATAAAAAGAGCCGCTCACTTTAAGGCCTAGGAGGACTGACACATCATCAAGCGTGACTGTCATCTCTCCAAAGCGGCGATGGAAGTCGCTGCCTCTCCGATGCCATCTTCGCAAAGGTCGACAAGAAGGCTCGCCAACCATCCTCAAGCTGCAGATAACAAGGAGGATAGGCCGGCCTCCGAGAGATGCTCATTTACATGAGGAGGCGGTGGTACTCTTCCACTTAACCATTTTTGCAACTTCAGGCCGTGAGAGGCCACCTTCAGCGCATCACGATCCTGCACACAAATAAACATCATCGATCATATAAAAATAATAAACATTTGATCAAATAACAACCAGATATATACCTGCCCCTGCCATATCTGATAGGCAACGTGATGCTGATAATCTGTAAGCAACGACCCATCGTAAGGTCCTCCAGGAAAGGGAGCCTGGTCTCCAACTATACCATGGTCTCCTCCAGCTATATCCTCTGGATCCTCGTATACAAAATGGGGATCCTGGTCGCCAACTACATCCTCGTGCGGCAGCCTGCTAGCAATACGCCTCTGACGCTCAGAGACAGTCACAGGCTGCCGTGGTCTACGTGGGGGCGCACTACCGTGAGTGGAAGCTACCTCTCCCTCTCGACTTAGGCATATCCGAAAGACAAATAAATCAATTATATTCAAATGTAATAAAATAAATTCGTGCACCGGAAATTGAGATTTCAGATACATTTTGTATCTGAAATTGCAATTTTCAATAAATAAAGCACCTAAATTGCAATTTCCTGCTTTATATTTCTATCTTAGGAAATTGCAATTTCCAGATACAGTATATACCTAGAAATTGCAATTTCTAACTATGTTTTAAAGTCATCGAAATTGCAATTTCAGATACAATTTGTATACCTGAACTTGCAATTTCCTGTTTATATTGCTCGAAATTGCAATTTCAAGATACAAATTGTATACCGGAAATTGCAATTTCTAACTATGATCAGATAACAAAAAACGCATCAAGATTTGGAATTTCAGGTAAGAACAGAGGCGTTTGAGTGATTTAGAATTTAAGCGTGAGTGTGAGTGGATCGGGAAAAGTTGAGTTTTGTTAAGTTATTAAGGGGCATTATGGGAAATTGCAAATTTGTTACCTAGGAAATTACAATTTCCAGGTATACAACAGATATCTGAAATTGCAATTTAGAACAAATTTTACACACAATGTTACCTGAAATTGTAATTTCAGATATAATTCAGATACCTGGAAATTGCAATCGCAGAATACGTTCTAATTTAAAAAAGGATTTTTGATGATTTTATACGAGGAGTATTTTGGGAAATATGCAAAATGGGGGGTGTACCTACCAGGTGGGGGTGTCTTTAATAATGGCCTGAGAATTATTTGATCCCCGTTGGATATAAATGACATGGACCACTAACTTAATCAATGGCCCAGATTTTAGTTATTTGTGTTTGTTTTGAGAAGGGTGTAATAAAGTAAAAAAGCAGCCTCAAAAAACGGATTCTAGTGACCTTCTCTCTCAACATCTCTCAGTCTTGCTATTCTGAAACTCTCTCTCTCTCTCTCTCTCTCTCTCTTTTTTTGGTACAAATTCTGAATCTCTCTTAACCACACACACACACACACACACTCTCCCAATGTTGCTGTTGATTTGCTGATAACCCTTGAGCTTCACATAGCTTTGGTGGCTCGCGGCTAAGGCAAGCAGGGATGACGGAGATAGGTCGCAGGCAGAAGTTTGTTTGCGATGAAGATTGGCACGAGATGGAGATCTGCGCCACTCTCACCTCGTCGTCCATGGAAGATCGATATTCCAATATAAAGCAAGATTTGTGCCGTTTGTACCTCGTTGTCCATTCATGCTTTACGAAAGAGAAAGCATGGGAGCCGCTGGCAATGCTCTACTGGAGTGTTCTTCTCATGACCAACTTTTCTTCTTCTTTTGAATACAGATTCATTTGTTCAAGGGGTAGCTTCAAGTTTCCACCTTTTATTCTTTTTTGTAAACAAAAACTTGTGTCTTATGTCCTATTTGTCCAGTTTAGTTAAAATTTGACTTTTTTTTCTGGTTTTTGTTAATGTTTAAAGGCCATATCTGTTTATCAGTTTGATACTTCGAATTTCTGAAACTTGGGTTTTTAGTGTGTGGTGATGTTTCTGGTTTTGTTTTTCCTTTTGATGGTTTCGTTCTTTACTGTAAGTGTTAAGTTTTATTTGATCTAAACCCGTTACTACCCACCCGTTCGAACCGACACCCGTTAAACCCGTCACCCGGCCAAACCGAAAGTCAAAATGGACGGAGACGGTCATTTTTTTATAATTATTATTACTTTTTTTTTAATTTTATAAGCAAAGAAATTTTATTACGGGAGTACAAGTGGTACTCTAAGATAAAAGGAGTGCCTCGTTAAAACCTCCCAAACTCAGTGGAAAAAAGACTAAGGGAGGAAAAAGAGTACAACCCCAAACAAAAGTACAATATGAAAGTTTACAAAGTGATTCAAACACAAAAAACCCCAGAGACAACAAATACCAAAAAAATTCCCCCCACCTACAACCACCCAGATGTTAAAAGCATTTCCCCACTACACATGAAATACCAGCAGCATAGACCCCTCCCTACAAGACACAATACACGCAATGCAAAATCCCATCCAGATCAAAACATGAACCTGTGTAATCGTAACATCCAAAGCAAAGCCAACGTGTTCCTGCTGACAAAAAGAAAATCAGCACCATTATACAACGACTACAGCCTCATTAAGCCGCCATACAACAGTCCATCGGATTAGCGCACCAATCATAATAAGTCCGATGAGAAAATCTACCCTCCCGTGCAATGAACCATCTCCAAGAAACCGTTTTAATCCGAGTCATAATTTCTAAAAAATCCACCCTTTCTTCGTTAAAAATAACGTTGTTTCTACTCAACCACAGAATCCAAACAACGGCGCACCATATTAAGTGACGAAACTTTCTCCAACGCTTACATGAGCCCCTAAATGGGGGTTTAAATGACAAAAAGTGCTCCAAGGCCCCATTGATGCCAGCATCACTAATTCCAACCCAAGCAAAAACATGTGACCACACATTATAAGCAAAATCACAAGCACAGAACAGGTGGTCAACAGATTCCGTTACAGACAAGCAGAAAGAACAACCTTGAGATTGGGACGGGATGCTAACACCCCGCCGCGAAAGGGCCTCCCGTGTTGGTAACCTATTTTGCAATAGCCTCCACACAAAAATCAGAATTTTTGATGGAACCGCAGCCCTCCAAATCAATCTAGAGGCCGCGGCCCAAGGGGTATCCTCACCATCATGATCATCAAATAGCAAACTATCATATGCAGATTTTGTACTAAACAAATGATCTACACTATTAATCCAACTCCACCCATCCCTAGTGATTAGCGAAGGATTGAAACTAGCAATAAACGCTTGTAAATCAAACAAACTAACTCGCTTCGGCATTAGTGAGCTCGTGATTCCATTGCAAATTTCATCCCCATCCCTCAACCGACCAACCACCCACCTCCACAATAGTGCTAAAAGGTAAAGTTGCAGCTTGAAAGAGCGTAGGAACAAGTCCATAAGCGCACGTTCTCCCACCACTTATCAACCCAAAAACGAGCAACATCTCCCTACCAATATTCACTCACCGCATCCCCTCAACCACCAACCTTGAGCTTGATAATATCCCTCCACCATAAAGAACTATTCTTTGTATTAGAAGCACCATCCAAAATCTTATGCGACAGAGGCCCATATCTATGATTAAGAAAACCCCACCATAATGCCCCACGATCATTCAGGCACCGCCACTTCCATTTTGCTAAAAGGCTAACATTAAAGAGATCCAAGTGCTTTACACCCAGACCGCCTCTTGACTTTGGCAAACAAACCTTATCCCACCTGACCCAATGATCTTTCTCCTATCCGGCAGCCGCCACAAGAAGTTCCTCCGGATGCTAATTAAGGTGTCCAAAGACCTTCTTAGGGCCTTAAAGAAGGACAAAAATATAATCGTAAATTACTCGTAATGTAATTAATCAACGCCACCCTCCCGATAGAAAGTTGTGAATGCCTCCAACTTGAAAGCCGCCTCATAAGATCAATAATCGGCTTCCAAGTGGAAACCCTTCTATGGTTTGCCCCAACCGGATACCCAATAGCTTAAGCGGGATAGAACCTAAAGAACAATTGGAAAAGAAGCAAGATCCCTCAAGAAATAGTCATCGGTGTGAATTCCCATCAAACCGCTTTTGGAAAAATTAACTCGTAGACTGCATACAAGTTCAAAACCACGTAGAATAGCCTTGAGACACCACAAATTAGCCCAAGATGGTTTAATCGTGACAATGGTATCATCTGCATATTGCAAGATGGGGAAAGCTATTCCTCAAAAGCATCATACCCTTCGGTGACCTAACTCAACGGCCTTTGTTAACTGCACTGCCAAACCCTCCGCCGCAATGAGGAACAAAAACTGAGCGGAGGATCGCCTGCTTTAACCCTCTATGTATAGAAAGCTCTTGTGTTGGGCTACCATTCACCAACACCGACATAGTTCCCGAACACACACAAGCCCCGACCCACCGCGCCACGTGAAACAAAAGCCCATCCTGGCCAACATATAGTCCAAAAGCCCTACCAATGTAATCATAAGCCTTCTCAAAGTCCACTTTAAACACCAAGCACTGATCCTTTCTCCTTTTGGCTAAATCAACCAGCTCGTTAACCAACAACACCCCGTCTAGAATCTGTCGATTAGGTAAAAAAGCCGTTTGACAGGGCGAAATAATTCTGCTTAGAACCAACTTCAATCTTCCCGCCATAATCTTAGCCACAATTTTATATAAACAACTGACCAGAGAAATAGGGCGATACTCATTTAAAGATTGGGGATGCTCCGTTTTCGGGATTAATGCCAAAAATGCCGCTGTAATAGCCTTGGGAAACTGAGCATTCCTCTGGAATTCGTGTACAAATGCCAAGACCTCACCCTTCAAAAGATCCCAGCAAGTTTTGAAAAATGTGAAATTGAAGCCATCCGGGCCTGGACTCTTATTCCCATCACAGCCCCACACCACTTCCTTCAATTCCTCCTCTGACACCGATCGAGTAAGCAAATCATTCTCTCGAGATAATTGTTTAAAATCCAACTGGCCCAACTTTGTCACGGAACGGTGTTACATGAAAAATGATCCTTGAAGTGTCTAAGGACCTCCCTTTAACACCCTCCACAAAGATTCCACCCATGTCTCCCAGGTCTTAAGGGCCACTAATCGATTCTTGACGCCTAGATTTTAGGCAAGAGTGAAAGAATTTAGTATTTGCGTCCCCTTCCATATTCCATCTGATCCTCGACTTTTGGAGTAGAAGACCCTCTTTCATTCGGAGTTGTTGCCAAAATCTGCAAGTAAGTTCTTTTCTAGTAGCCATATCCACACGACCACCGTCAGCCAACTCCGCTTCGAGGGTATTTAGATCTGCCACAATATTATCAATATTAAGATCCAACATACCAAAAGCGACCTTTATTCCAACTTCTCAACCGCTCCTTCAAAGAACTTGAGCTTCTCCTTTAGTATAAATCCTTTCCAACCTTCCACCAAAACCATTCCACCACTTCAGAATTGTTGACATAAACTCCTTGTGCTCAACCCAAAGAATTATTAACTGACGGTTTTGGCCCCCAATCCATATCTTCGCATTTTAGCTAAACCTGACAATGGTCGAGATATCACGATCTCCCACCCATTGGGCAACCACCTTCCATTCCATAATTACCTCATCCGAGTAAGAACCTATCCAAATTTCGCTCATCGCTGCACCATCGTAACTAAACCAAGTGAACTTCTTTCCCAACAACGGCACATCAACAACTTGCATACTATCGACGAACCGATCAATTCCATTCTATCATTATGACTATTACCAATATTGGCCCCCTTCTTTCATTGCGGTAATACAAAGATTGAAGTCACCGCTATACACCAAACACCATCGGGTGATCTCTCGCTTCATAACCATCGATTCATTCCACAATTTCCGCTTCCCGCCATTGAACAGGATGAATACACGTTGATAATGAAACATGATTTCCCATAGTACCAAACTCCACCTCAATACCCACAAAACCAGTCCGGAAAACGAGACGGACTTGAAATGCAGACCAACCCTCCACAACATAATCAAACCCCCAGACATACTGCTGAGTTCATGGCCACCCACCCACATCCTCCCACCCCAAATGCCATGAGCAATCCTATCATCGATGACCTCACATTTAGTTTCTTGTAACAAACATAAATCAAACATACCTGATTTTAGAAGAGATCGCAATCTTCCTTTTTTTGCTCGATCCCCCAACCCACGTATATTCAGTGATATAATCTTCATAGTGAACGTCTTCTTGTCTCCCTCCCCACCATTGCCAGTTGTTCTCGATCTTCCATAGCTTTGATTTCAGCCACATAGACTTGGTCTTCCTCTTCCCCAACGACACCCATCTCACTTACCTTGTGCCAAATTTTTCCAGCTGCAGACAAAGCATAACCCCTCCAAAAGCTTACATTCTGGTAAGTTGAATCTGAAATCGTGATGGAATCCGCGAGGGACACAGATTTGTTCCGTACAGAGGAGTGCTACACTGTGTAACATTTTCTTTGTAATACTATATTATTTTGGATGAAATTCATGTGAGTAACGCTAAGTTATGTTGGTTTTATTCCTTACCCATTTGTAAATAGGTGGGATCCACATGAATTTCACCGAATAATAAAAAATCTTAGAAAAAGAGTATTAAAGAATGTGTTTTGTTAGAGCATCTATCTCTGATCCCGAACTCAACTTGAGTTGCTTAACTTATTTTTAATGGGCTCATTCATGCCACGTAGGTTTTAAGAAATTTACTAAGTTTTTGCTCAAACAATGAAATCCCATACCCTCTCTCCTTATCCACCTCTCCTCTCCTATCTCAGTTCACTCTCCCCATCACCCCCATTGGTTCTCCTTCCAACTCTCCTCTTTGGCTCTCATTCCCACCTTATCTCTCCTGATCCACTTTCAGCCCATTCCTCCTCCCACTCCCCATTTCTCTCGGACCCAACTCCCCATTTCCCTTGGATCACACTTCCTCTCTTCTCAGACTCTTGGTTCCAACTCTCTCCTTTTCTGTTTCTCCTTCCTCCTCCCCATCTTGAGCATCTTCACCCCTAAACGCAATTTGAGTTGCTTACCATTTTCAATGGACCCTTTCATGCCTTGTAGGTTTTAAGAACTCCACAAGTTCACTCTCCGTCTCGTCCACTTGATTCTCCTTCCAGATCCGCCATTCCACCCTTTGCTTTCCTTCCCACCCCATCTCCCCCATTCCACTTTCTACCCACTCCCACTCCCTCTCCCTCCTCTCACTTCCCTCTCCCTCGGATTGCACTCCCCATTTTCCTTGGATCGCACTTTCCCTTCTCTCAGACTCTTGGTTCCAACTCTCCCCACTTTCTTGGATCTCACTCTCTCATTTTCACCTTGTCATTCCTCCTCTCCATCTTTCTTCCTCTACTTGGATTTCAAAGAATTCGGTGGAAGATTTGAGCTTTCAAATAAATTCTAGAGAGTAATATCAATTCCATAAGGCTTGTTGGAAAATTATTGTTTTTTCTTTTGATTTCTTTATGTTATTTTGAGTTGTGTTTTTTTAATGGCAAACGTTAGTTATTAATGTGTGTTATGTTAATAGTCGAGGTTTGAACCTTAGATCTCATTCTCAAACTCTTTATGGTGTCCCGGCTCACCTAAGCTATGCTTGAAGGACATTTTGAGTTGAGATTTTGATTTCCCTTTTTATTATGTCGAATAACCTTTTCCAATTTTACTTTTTATTGTTAAGCAATTGTTTCTTATACACGTGCAATTGTGTTTACATATGGATTCCATGTAGACATACTCGAACCGTAAATTATGTAAGAATTTGTTTTTCGTTAGGAACTCACTAAGCAACTTGCGTTGGAGATGCTTTTTGAGCTAAAAAATGAGTTGTTAATTACTCCCTTCATCCTAATATATATGTCACATTTTAAAAAAAAAATTGTCCCAAAATATATGTCATTCTCTATTTTCAATGTAATATTAAATGATTTCTACTGAATCCCAAAAAAAATTAAATGATTTCTACTAATTGTTCCCTTAAATACTCAACTTTACATTTATGACAATAGTTAATATACCAATAGTTAATAAGATTAATCTGATAAAATTATCATTCTCTTTTTTGTATTTATTGTCTTTTCTTAAATTGTGTAGTTTAATTAAATATCACATATATATTGGAACGAAAGAGAATACTTTCTCTTTTTCTCTAACTAATCTTAAACTTTTCTGCCCGTTGAACTCGCCTAAGTAGAGGAATGATGGGATTGCAATATTTTATTTTGGCAGAAGAGATTGCCATCAGTCTAGTCATCCTTTTATTGATCACTCAATCGCTCCTTTCTTTACTTTCTGCCAAAAAAAACCCTACGAAGAATCAATATTCTTTGCTTGATATCCAATTTTCTTTCTCTCAATCATATTGCAGATTCAGTAGCAGCAAGTCAAGACTTAAATAAATAATATAATAGTATAATATACCGAAGTGCTGAGTAGCGTGGTGATATTACTCAAACACATAATTAGAAAAACAACTATAACAAATGAGTGTTGACTCTAATAATTGATACTGAGTAGGTCCAGAAAGTTGACAGAGAATCATCTCTATCTTTCTCATTTTCATGCCATTGCATGTGGAACATTTAAATTTTCAAGTCAAGACAATAATGTCCAAGCAATCGCATTATACCCAATACCCACACTAGATCCATGTGCACTGTACTGCACGTGCGAGGCACTGCCCACACGTACCAACAGACAGCACCAAAATAATTGTGCCGTCCAGCCATTAGACCAACATGCAACGTGGGAAAATCGTTCTCCACTGTTTCAGATTTAGAGTAGTCGTTCACTTCAAACACGCAAGCAGGCAGATAACCACCTTGCGGATCGCCATTCGACTGCCTGCTCCTTTCTATTACCTCTAAAAAGTACTGTGATTTTTAACTGGTGACAACTCCCATACTCGAGAGCCAGTGTTTAATTATTTGATGTCACATAATTTTTTTTTATATTTAATTTTTAAGTGAAATTAAGAGCTCGTTTGTTATAGCTTTTTTTTTTAAAAAATTATTTTTTTCCAAAAATAATCACTTTTAGGAGTTTTGCATCTGATTGTTACATCTTTTAAAAAAATGAGAATTTGAAAATAATCTAAAAACTAATTAAATTGAGAAATTATTTTCACTAGATTCTCATAAAAATCATTTTTTTGAACCATTTTGAATTGCTATTTTATCCCATTTTAAATTACCCCATTTTGAATTTATCCCATTTTGAACAATTTTGAATTATTACAATATTCAAATATATATAAAAATTAATTTTTTAAAATAAATATGCTTTCTTGAATATTTTTTTATGTCTTTTATGATTTTTGTTTTAGAAAAAAGCACTTTTATATAGTTGTATCTTAATAAGTTAAAAATAACTTATTTTAAAAAAGAAGTAACTTTTTATGATCGTAAACAAACATAAATTAGCATTTGCTTTTCTTAGAAATCTCAAAAAAAAAATCACTAAATTATTTTATATCAAAGTTTTTTAATCTCTAACAAACTGGTCCTAAGTTTTAAGTTATTTTTACCTCAAGGGTATCAATACCCAACTTTCTTCTGGGGTATGTAAGAATTCGCCTTATTAAAATATGATTTATATACGGAAAGAAAAATTAAAAACAAATCGTATATATATAGAATTTCGTAAGCTTTATTTTATTTTATGAAACATATATATGCAAGTTATGTGTGTTATATATTACTCGTATTTTAATTTTTCTTGTAAGTCGTATTTCTTTACACCACTTGTAATTATATATATATATATATATATTCGACTGCCTGCTCCTTTCTATTACCTCTAAAAAGTACTGTGATTTATTAAAATATGATTTATATACGGAAAGAAAAATTAAAAACAAATCGTATATAAAATATACAATTTCGTAAGCTTTATTTTATTTTATGAAACATATATATGCAAGTTATGTGTGTTATATATTACTCGTATTTTAATTTTTCTTGTAAGTCGTATTTCTTTACACCACTTGTAACTTTATATATATATATATATATATATATATTTATTTATATTTGACACTACTAGGACAAATATCATTTTAAACATTTTATCAAAAAAAAAAATATCATTTTAAACATCTTATACTAATGACTCCTGTATTTTTCAGGGGTAAAAATTTTAATCCAAATAAAAATAAATCAAAATAAAAATTAAATTTACATAAAAAATTATTTTTCTTCTTATTTTTTACTTTTTTTCTCATCTTTCATTGTTTTTCCTCTCTTTTCTATTTCTTCTCTCTCTCTCTCACACGTGATCGCTTTTTTTCTTTCTCTCTCTCTCTTTTTTTTTCCCTTTTCTGATTAGCCTCTCTCTCTTCTCTTTCTCTTTCTCATTTTTTCTCTTTCTCTTTCTCACGTCTCTTTCTTCTCTCTTATTTTTTTCTCTTTATCTCTTTTTCTCTTTTTTAGTGCATCTCTTTTTTTATTAATATTATTTAATTTCAATTTTTTATTAACATTTTTTTTTATATTTTTTAAGTTATTTATAGATGATTATTTTACTTTCGATTCTTAACAGGAGAAACATTACATACTATCATCTATTATTTTGCTTTTAATTCTAGATGGAAAAATATCGTATGTTGTCAGTATAATTACTTTTTATATTACGTTTTTATGAATGCTATTATTTTTTGTAAATAATTATTTTGATTTTGTGTCACGACGGGAGAAAATAACATGTTGTCGCTATAATTTCGTTATCTTTGAGCACATATCAATTTTTATAAATATTTTTATTATTTTTAAATGATTATTTTACTTTTAAGTCTCGACGGGGAAAACATTACATGTTGTCCGTATAATTTTATCGTCTTTGACACATATTAATTTTATAAATGTTTAAATTATTTATAAATGATTATCTAACTTTTGAGTCCCACCAGAGTTTTGTTATATATTTTACTATTTATATATTTGATTATAAATATCTTTATTATATATTATTTATAGATAATTATTTTACTTTTGATTCTTAATGGGAGGAAACATTACTTACTATCACCTATTACTTTGCTTTTGATTCTAGATGAAAAAACATTGTATGTTGTCAGTATAATTACTTTTTATATTCTGTTTTTATGAATGCTATTATTTTTTATAAATGATTATTTTGCTTTTGAGTCCCGACAGGAGAAAATAACACGTTGTCGCTATAATTTCGTTATCTTTGAGCACATATCAATTTTTATAAATGTTTTTATTATTTTTAAATGATTATTTTACTTTTAAATCTCGACGGGAGAAACATTACATGTTGTCCGTATAATTTTATCGTTTTTGACACAAATCAATTTTATAAATGTTTAAGTTATTTATAAATGATTATCTAACTTTTGAGTCCCAACAGAGATTTGTTATATATTTTACTATTTATATATTTGATTATAAATATATTTATTATATATTATTTATAGATGATTATTTTACTTTTGATTCTTAACGGGAGGAAACATTACATACTATCATATATTATTTTGCTTTTGATTCTAGACGGAAAAACATTGTATGTTGTCAATATAATTACTTTTTATATTCTATTTTTATGAATGCTATTATTTTTTATAATTTATTATATTGCTTTTGAGTCCCGACGGGAGAAAATAACACGTTGTCGCTATAATTTCGTTATCTTTGAGCATATATCAATTTTTATAAATGCTTTTATTATTTTTAAATGATTATTTTACTTTTAAGTCTCGACGAGGGAAACATTACATATTGTCCGTATAATTTTATCGTCTTTGACATAGATCAATTTTATAAATATTTAAGTTGTTTATAAATGATTATCTAACTTTTGAGTCTCAACAGAGTTTTATTTTATATTTTACTATTTATGTATTTGATTATAAATATCTTTGTTATATATTATTTATAGATGATTATTTTACTTTTCATTCTTAACGGGAGGAAACATTACTTACTATCACCTATTACTTTGTTGTTGATTCTAGACGAGAAAATATTGTATATTGTCAATATAATTACTTTTTATATTTTGTTTTTATGAATGCTATTATTTTTTATAAATGATTATTTTGCTTTTAAGTCCCGACTGGAGAAAATAACATGTTGTCGCTATAATTTCGTTATCTTTGAGTACATATCAATTTTTATAAATGTTTTTATTATTTTTAAATAATTATTTTATTTTTAAGTCTCGACGTGGGAAACATTACATGTTGTCGGTATAATTTTATCATCTTTGACACATATCAATTTTATAAATGTTTAAGTTATTTATAAATGATTATCTATCTATCAATCTAATCAAGAAAACCCTAACCATGTTTGTTTCATCTTAGCCATATATGGTACGCAAGTCATACAATTACATAAATAGTAATATTTGATACACTTTTAATATTTCTTTCACTTTCACTATAAAATTAGTTAATTTTTAATATATTGAATCAAAAATATTATTTGCTATAAACAATCACCATCTTAAAACATTAAGCGTAATAAACAACGCGCGATCCATGCTGATATACGGGTATCCTACTATGGATAAAAATCACACTTCTGATATACTAGTACCACCCCCTGCATTATTTTAATAAATACTTTTTAGAATTTTAAGATAGGACTTTTACACTGAAAAGGCCCTAATAAATATGTTTACTTTATAGCAGCCACTAATAATTTGCTTATTAGTTTTATAACTCCGTCGCATTGCACTCAACCAACTCAGAAGATCTATCTACTTCACTATAACATTTTTTGTCTTTGACAACACTCTTTTTTGCAACAGGTGTAAAATGTTGCCTAAAAGCACGTTAGCCAACATTTTAAGACTGTTGCCATAAAAAACATATTTTACGTAACACTTATTTCACAACATTGTATAATTGTTCCCTTAAACGTATAAAAGGAACAGTTTTCAACTGTAAGTATGACACCTCGTTTACAACAGTAAATAATTGTTCCCGTAAGCTTATATGAGAACAATTTTAAACTGTTGCGTTAGTTTTTGTAAAAGACTACGTTTTAACAACTGTTGTCTATAGGATTTTTTTTTTGACTGAAATTTTTTTAACAACAGTGTCTAGGATTAAAATTAAACACTCGAAAAAATTTCTCCATCGCTCTAATAATAGTATTCCTTCCCTCCAAACATTGCAAAAACAAATTGCCATTCAACTTTCAATAAACTTTATCTTTGAATAAATTATCTCCTGCTCGCCTCTGTACTTTTTCCCCTTTGTTCCACCGAAAAACCCTAATCCCCAACCCTCTCGTTCTACCTATCATTCTTCTTTTTGGCTCTCCACCTCCAATCACGAAAATCATCGTTGGCTTTGCTAGGAATAGAGATGGAATCACTACCACAAGAGCTTCCTAAGGAGACCTCCGTCTTCAATTCAATCTCCAAATCCCGCGGCGACAGAAATGAAGGGAACATTAATCGTTGTCCATGGAGGCGAAGGGAGAGCACAGAAATCAAGGACAACTAGTGGATGCCCTCCAGTGGAGAGAAGGTAAGAGCTGCGACGCGGGAATGGCCACATGTAGCAGTGACAGTACGAGGTTGTTCGCGTCGGTGCGACTAGGAATACCATGATCTTACGGCGGCAGGGCTAGTGTGCTGTGATGGGCCAGAGGAGAGGGGCTTCGCGGTGGCAGACTACCCCTTTTTTTCTCTTTGTTCTTTAACTCTCTCATTTTTCTCTTGTTTCACAATTTTTTACTTTGTTTATTATTGCTGTTAGTTCCATTTTTTGAATCATTTGAGAAGAAATCCAGAAAGTTGTGGATTTCCTTTGAATCAATTTATGCCAAAACATCTCACTTTGATCTCAGGTTGTGCTGCGAAATCCAGGTTCGCTGTTAGTTCCATTTCACTATTCTTTTCGAAAATTCTTTTTGTGCTGTGAAATTTAAGGAGTTTGTTTCTTCAGGTGGATCTCAGGCTCAAAGTGTGTGGAGGAGTTACAGTTTGAAAGCTTCTGGTACTATATTCATTACTATATTCTGTTTTGGTTGCTATGTAATGCTTCATTAGTGGTCATGTGTTCCTTTTCTCCCCCTCTATGAGGTTCAATTGTTGAATGCTCAGTAAGATAAGATATAAATTAAGGAAGTTGAACATACTAGGATTGTTTTTCATTGCTGAAATTGGTGCCTTTCATTTTGGAGATAATTTACTTATGTTTATACCTGTGGCAATTGAGGGTTTATATTGTGAGGTGTGAAAGAATTTGTGTCTTACTGGTTTGGTGCTTGTTGAGCCGCCGGATTGGTAGGAAAATTTTCAGGCAAAGGCTTGAAGTTGGGGATTGTAGTTTTAGTTTTCTTTCAATTTTTTTTTTTTTTGTAAATATTTGGTTTGCAGGTAAAATATGTAGGGAATGAAAAGAGCAGGGAAGGAAAGCAGGGAAAGGGCTAAATGAGATACAGACAAAACATTGAATGTTGAGATTAGAAAGTAACGGTTTTACAAATGATAGAGTTTAGATGCCTTCTTCTATTATGTCGGTTTCGCTTTGATTTCTTTTCCAGAGTTTTCTAGAATGAGAATTTATGATAGCAACAAACCACTAGTATATATTTATAAATCAGATAGGTGTACTTGAGTATTGCTATGTACTTAGTTGTGCCTTTTTAGATTTCTGTGTGGTTCTAACTGAGCTAATTTTTGTGCCTTAATAGGATATCATTTGTGCTTTCGTGGCATTCAGTAGCTTCTACAATTATTTGGGTTCATGCCTTATAATCTTAAACTATGCTTCTTTCTTTGGTTTTATCTGCTTATAGTTTCTTTCATGTGCTTTATGCTTCTTTCTTTGGTTTTATCTGCTTAAAGTTTCTTTCATGTGCTTTTTGTGACTTCTCAATACTTAATTAATTCCTAGGCTAATGTGATGTTTGTTAATTTTGTTGAAGTTGTAAATGCTTTGTACACGTATTTATAGATAAATTTTTGTTCACAAATTCTTAATATGCATTGAATGGTTTGAACACACCTTAAGAAAAACTGATGCTTTAGTTTTTTATAATCCTAATCACAATCTTGGCCCCTGTTTTCCTTTTTATAGTGTGATCACGTCATTTTCTTTGGATTGCTGTCCCACCAAAATTTGATTCGTATCATAAGCAAAATCTGATGTAAGAGATCCAGTTCTTAATGATGGGTTAGACAGTAATAGTATAGACTCCTTGACAATAAAACAGCTGGGCCTTGAATTGACAACATTAACAGTCTGACGTTGAGTAGCTAAAAATCATATTTTTAAAGTAACTCTAGATATTTCTTAACCCTGATTTGTTGAATCAATATTTGTTTACTTAGATTTTCTAAAAATGGACTGATTTTTACACTGGGTAGCAAAATATAGGTTAAAAATCACTGATGTTAAGGTTATATTGATAATTAGATATACACATTTCTGGCCAAAACTATGAAATGAAGAACAAAGGGAGAAAGAAACGAATCTCAAAGTTAAGAAATAGGAACATCGCATAAAAAATTTGAAATTAGTCACTGACAATACGGTATTAACACACACCTGTAGCCGTCCATCCATTTAAGTCTTGTTCATAGATCGGAGTCTTCCTCACTTCCCAAAAAAGCGAGAAACCCTGCGGTATGTTCGCTTCTCATTATTTGGAACTCTATTATTTATTGTTTATGTAAATTGAACCCAATCCCTACTCACCATTAATTCATTATTTTCTTCTATTATTTTTGCCAAATTGCATTTCTGTTAATATTATCATCAGTAACTTGATAAATAATATGTGGTTAACAGGCATAAAGTCTTTCTAAAGCATCATATCTATCTGGAAAGGCTGCTTAGCTCCTTTACATTTCATTTCTTTTATTTCTTTGATGGAAAATTATGATTAAGTCATATAAAAATTGTTCAACCAATCAACCATTTGGCACATAGCATCATCATGTTTCTTGGTACACAAGTTAGCTGGAAAAAAGAATATTGTGCAGCTTAAGTATTAGAATCTTAGGATTGTCAGGTTATTAGGTTATGTTGTGTTGTTTTAGAATATTAAGGTCATTAGGCTAAGTTCGGCATTGATACTCGACCTAATTATTTGGATAAATACATGTAAATTGTTTGTCTCTGTGCAGTCGTAATTGTTTTTGGCTATTACCTTCATTGTGCATTCTGATTCACCATTCTTTCCTACATTTTAAACTATTGTTACTCTTGATGCAGGCTAAAGGTTTTGTTGCTAATTCCTTTTTCGAAGGATTGTCACCACTGAGTTTTTCTTCCATACAATGGGTGGGAGAGAAGGACTCGTTGATACAGCGGTAGGATTCATATTTTGAATATGCTATGTATAGGATATTCTTAATCCCAAGAACTTGTTTTGATAATATAAGCAATTAAAATTTATATGTATTGGATAAGTGCTATGGTAACTTTTGATGAGAGACTTTATCATGGAATTATAGATGGCTTGCAGAGGTGAGAAATATACATTTTACTAATACCAGCAAGTTTTTTTATTTAGTGTAAATAATGGAGCATGAATTTAGGATGCATGTTTCTCACGTGATCATGGAATTATGGAAGTGATACGAAAGAATCTTGAATTTCTTCATTTGGAATACTGGGTCTTGTTATTTCACCAGTTCACATATTTGTTGTTACTTTCTGGCAGTTGAAATAGATTTCTTTTCACTTATATTTTGTGTCGTAGATTATGGTTGCATTCATTTTGGGATGTTGGCCATTTTAGTTAATATTTTATCATTTATTGGGAGGAAATATTATGGTTTCCTTGTCGCTTATGGTTTTGCAGTCAAAGCTGCAGAACAATCGGATATATGTGTCGTAGATTAATGAAAGCTTTAGAATGCTGTTTTACATTATGATTGCACTGCAAGAAATACTGGTGGTGATATTGTTCAATTTTTTTATGGAGATGATGGCATGGATCCAGCAGGCATGGAAGGGAAGGATGGAAAGCCATTAAATTTTGAGCGATAATTTCTCAAAAGCGAGGTTTTGAAAGCTTCCTTTGTTGTTTTATGGTGTTTCTTCCTTTTGCAACTTTCTGAAAAGTTGGTTCTTCTTATTAAGATCTTCCTGTTCTCTCTCTTTTGGAATTGTAGGCCATTTGTCCCAATGATGGAGATGATGAGTCTTATCTTTCTCGGAAGTGTGTGAAGTAGTTCATGAGAAGCTTTGAAGTTGGTATGTTTAAGTTAGTGGAGGCGGGTGCTTGAAGATGATATAATGTCGAGTTGGGTTCCTCTGCTGATATTTAGCTTTTTGTTAGACTCGTATACTTCCAAAATGAGTGTTGATCGAGTCATGTTGTCCTTTTGATGATTATTATTTAGATTGATGGTCAAACTAATCCTACATTAGCAATTATTGTGGAACATACTTATGTTACACTTGACTCTTTTCGATAATTTATGAATTACTTCTTTGTTATGAGTGTGTTTGAAAATTTGTATGATCGGGCATCAAAATTTATGCGTGATTCAGAGACGTCTAGAAATTATGGTTAAATTCGCCTTTAGTACATTAATTTGTAGTTGTCAATTATCAATTATGCTCAAAGCAATTATTACACAAAAAATGTTGTCTATAATCTGCGAATACACTCAAAATGTGTTGCCTATAAGTTAAAGTTACATTTAAAAAATGTTGCCTCTAATTGCAATAGGCACCGAAAAATCAAGGTTGCCTTTTTGCAATAGGCAGCAATAAAAATCAGAGCTCAATAATGGCAAATTGATAACTGTTCCCATTAGTTATCGTCATAATCGTCCCTATTCTGAGTCATAGGGAGCAGTTTTTGCAAGTGTTGCTTAAAGTGCGAAAAAGCGTTGCCCACAGATAATAGACAACGGTCGCGATAGGCACCCTTGAAAACTGTTCCCTATACCTTTAGACAACAATTTTCTTAGCTAAAGCAACATTTTTTAACCGTTCCTATAAAGGAAAAATGTTGTAGTGTTTATTACCATGGCACTTCATGATTCATGAGCGAACCTTTTAGTACATGTCCGTGTATGAAGGCTCCAGGTGTACTCCTTTACTAATGACTTTATTTTTAAAAAATTTCTACTAATTGTTTGTACTCTTAAAGTTATGGGGGTTCTCGCCTTTATTGGTAAGGCCGTTGACTTTGCCCGGATACTCCCAGTTGGTTTTTGATCTGGTGTAACATAAGAGTGAGAGAGAGATAATGAATCACAGAGGTGAAATCTCAGAGAAGAGCTGCCATAGAGGTGAACCGCTCTATATTTCGATAGAAGACGTCGGTGGTGGCCACCTATAAATAATCTGACACTCAAGTCAGTATATGAATGAAGTGGGTGATAGGGTTAGAATGAAGCATATCTGAATATGTGACTATCTTAGACTTATATAACTTTCAAGTAACGGTTAGCTTTTATGAGAAGCTATGTAAATTGGGCTAGCTTAGTTGGAGCCCATTAAATAATAATTGAGCCTTGTACATGTCCGAATCAGTTCAACTCCACTATAGATGAAGGCCACCCATGTGTGAGCCTAGTGACTAGGCCCATACCTGTGCAGGCTGTGCTCGTACTGTGGGTTCTCTGTTATGTTTCCACATAATTCAAACATGCAGGGTACTCTTGCCTTCTAAATTTTGATACGAAGATTGTTAAATGTGAAGATTGTTAAATATGTGAAGATTGTTAAATGTGTGTTTGGTTCTACGGCATGAAAATTGATTTTTAATGAATTAATTTTGTAAAATTGATTTTGGTTAAAATTGAGTTGAATCTAACGTGATTTATGTTTGAAAAGATTAAAAACATTGATTTTTAAACAAATTTTGTGAGCAAAATCGATTTCGGGGGGCAAAAGCAACTCTAAAGTAGCTTCAGATATGAATTGATTTTGGGTGCTATAAGAGAAGAGAGCCAAACACATATTTTTACCATGAAATTGCTTTTCAGAGATGGAAACACGTTCGTCAGTTTCGGGCGTGAAACCAAATGATCTGTAAGTGGTAAGTGATTTGTTTCGCATTGAATTGTATCATAATTGATTTACACGAAATCAATTGATTTTGCCTCTAAAACTTCAGTTTCATTAGAAATGATAAATGAAACTTTTAAGTTGAAATGGAAACTTAACACTATTTTTCACCTCAAACTAAAATATCTAAATATGAATTATTTAATTCCAAACTCATCATAATTAAATCAATTTTATTCAAGTCCCCTTTTGTTGGGAATTTTTGAGGAGAACACCAAAAGACTTTGACCACATTTGTTCTCAAAATTTTAAGGTGTTACGTTAATAAATCTAGCCTCTTATATACTTTTCATTTTATTTATTATTAACCAATGTGAGACTTATTTATTTCATATCTCACACTTGGATACCCAACACCGTTAGCAAACTCTCAATCAAAACACACTTAGATAAATTCGTTGTTAGGGGCAAAGAATTATCCATTAGCACTCTTTAGTTTTTGTTGTCTGAAAGAACCAAATTATTAAAATCTATTGATCGTACATCTGAATTACTTAAAGCAATGAATTCTAAAAGAAAAAATGCTTGAGTAAAAGAAACCAATTGTGAATTAGATTTGTGCAAAAGAAACCAACCAATCAACTCTTGAGTTTTATAATGGACGATCGTGCTAGGAAATATTTTTTATTATCGAAGCCTGCTTAACAAGTTGCTATAGTTTTGCTCAAAAAAAAAAAAAACAAGCTGGTATAGTTGCCTTTCTTTTCATTCCCTTTTCGCCAGACATGACGCCTTTGCCATCTGGAAGCCAATTTTGTTCTCGATAGAGGAAAATTTATCTCAACAACATGACTAAAATCCAATATCTTACTTGATGATAATTGAACATATAACATATTGCCATTCGAATAACGAACATTGCTAGTTGGGATAGTTGTCTGATTATTCTTCTTCAATTCCGTACAATAAACAGCTGTATATATGATTCTGAAATGCCCAATCAGACCTTCAATTAGCCAATATTAACATATCTATACCGTATAATTGTTCTCCACTCTACTGTTTTTTAAACTAAAATAGAAGCGCTTTTTCAGATGTTCCTTAAATTTTACTAGAGCATATCCTTCAAAATCTTTAATTATTCTCCAATATGGATGCATTTATCTACTATAATTATAGATCTTGATAGCTCCAAAAAGTTGGTTTCATTCAATTCTGTTTTTTTTTATTCCAGTCACTTACTGCGTTGTGGACTAACACAAAAGCGGACAAGTTTTGAGAACGTGCTTTGTTATTTACAAGTATTAATTAGAGCGTACCTCTTTGTTTCCTATACATGTGTAAAGTGGTTACTATAAACAATATCAGAATTCACTTTAGTGCTGCGTACAAGTTTTCGCATTCCGAATCCAAAAGGTATCCAATCAATGAAGGCCATGGTGTTCCCTGTTGTGATTTACTTCTTCGCATTAGTGGCATGCAAATAAATTGTTTTTTTAATGTGATAAGACTCCCCGGCATGGGAAAGCTGTCGGTTGTGCAGATCAATATTATGAGCAACTGGGGATTGCTGTTACAAAAACTGTGCAACTTAAATAAAAAGATAAGATTGGTAATTTGTTTGATTAAATCTGATGATAATGACTTGGTCTTTAGCATAAAGGCAAGAATTATTAGTGATGAGTGCACTATCATATGCATAACGTTATTTTATTCCGACTGATTAGGAGTGTTTATTCAATGTTTTTGAAATTCAGAGTGCATTTGATTTGTTTAAATAAAGCAAAGGACTGGCTAATATAAAAATAAGTTTGCTTATTTCCAGTTTTACTTCTCCAAATATCACATTGTGTGATTTTAATCCTCACTTTTCAATTGCACGAATTGTGTCCCTAATATTTTCCTCTTTTGCAATAAAGGGCAGGATGATAATGAGTACCCCTGGTATGGTACAATAGTACCCATTTCTATACCCGCATTTGAAAAAATTACCCGAATCCAGACCCAGACCCGTGTGTAGTAACGTCAGTACCCTTACTCGTACCATCTGGATACTTAATTATAAGTGTTTGTACTTGCACTATTGCCCGCACTTTAACTATGAAAAAACAATAATTAACAAAGGTGTTCATGGGGTGTCAGCTCAGTGGTAAGAGCTTGACCTTGTAACTGCAAGGGACAAGGTTTTAATCCCCTCGGGGACAGTTGTAATATAGCCATTAGTGTCACTGTTTTAATAAAAATATCACTTCCCCCACTTTTCCTTTTTTTTTAAAAAAAGAATCATTATAATAACTAAAAAACGATACAAACATATTTTAAATATATTCATAAAACGTTACAAATCAAAGTATTTAACTAAATAAAAAATCCAAAATTTGTATTATAGTTAAAATTTGATGTGTCACTACAAGAAATCGCGGGATTACCGACGGCCAAAAGCCGTCGGTAATCCACAAATACCGTCGGTAATAAAAAAATTCCGACGGATTACCGACGGACTAATGTCCGTCGGTAAAAATCTTGGCGTCGCAAATACTGCATCGGCTTTAACCCGTCGGTAAATTTCCGACGGTTTTCTCCGACGATTTTAACTCGTCAATAATTCCGATGACATTTCCGACGGCTTTAACCTGTCGGTAAATTTCCGACGGCTTCTCCGACGGTTTTAACCCGTCGATAATTCCGATGACATTTCCGACGGCCATGACCGTCGGTAAAGCCGGACTTTAAATTTTTTTTCAATTGAAAATTGTTTAAATTTTCATTAAAAAATTATTTAATTTTTTAAATTATTTAATTTTAATTTCTGTAATAAATTTAATTTATTTATCCACTTAATTAACGATTACTAGTTATCACATTTAATTATTAATTTATTCATGTATTTAAAAATGTAATGCGATAACATAACTATAAAACAAATTAAAAAAAAAGAAACGTAACAAATAAATAAAAATTGATTTAACAAAACAAAGAATAAAAAATATCCGAAAATATAAAAAAATATCGATACAAACATACTTAATTATTAATTTATTCCTGTATTTAAAAATGCAATGCTAACATAACTATAAAACAAAGTAAAAAAGAAACGTAACAAATAAATAAAAATTCGATTTAACAAAACAAGAATAAAAAATATCCGAAAATATAAAAAAATATCGATACAAACATAACTAATAGTCCTGATAATCATGATCATGATCACCATCTGCATCATCGACATGATCACCAGTACTATGAGGCGGAGGCGGTGGAGGAGGCGGCTGGCGAGCTAGCAAATGGGACAGATCCTCCTGCCGCCGCAAAGACTGAGCCAACATGGCAGCCGTCCGGCGGCCTCCTCTCGCCGGACGGCCGCGATCCGCTGCCGCCGCCGCCAATCGCCGCTCTTTGCTCGGCCATGGCCCGCTTCAACTCGCTTATCTCCCGCTCATCCGCGGCAAAGACGATCGGGCGACTCTCCAAAGAGAGGCAATGAGCTCTTTCTTGTAGTTCTTTGGCAAGGTCGCCAAAGACCGTATAAGCGACTTCTTCTTGCCGCCAACAACATTCCGCCCAAATCATCGGCCGACGCACTGGATCCTCTGGGCTCGAGGCGGGAACATGAGGATGTCCGAGATCTAACCCGAGACATCCTCGTCTCAAACTCCTCTGTCAAACATAAACAAATTAGTCAATTTTATTGTAATAAAACAATATAAACATTGTTAAAAAACTATTCATTATGTTTTATAATTACCTGGGTCCGCCTCGACCGCCATCGACAAACTCACCTGGTACCTTTCCTAATATGAGTTGCACGATGGAGCTCGTGTAATGAACCTCCCTTTGCAAATCACGAGACTGTAATTATTTAATAAAAAAGCTTAACTAAATAATAATAATAATAATAATAATAATAATAATAATAATAATAATATAAAACATACAAGTCATTTGCGTCGCTTGATCGACCGAACCTAGTATGCAAGCTCCCACCCTTTCAGAGGCTCTATTTTTCTTCGCCTTCTAAACACGCCTTGAACTCGTGGGAGTTCCAGGCGCTTGTAGTCACGCCAGATCTCATCTTCTATCCAAGTGGGCTGCCCATTGAGGCGCATCTCTAAGCATATCGGATAGGCGGTGGGAAGCCTTCATATGGAAGTTCTTCTTGATCTGCTCCTCCCGCTCTTCCTTCCAAGAAACCTCTCGTGTATGAATATAATACGTTATTAAAAATAATTGAGATTCATGAAATAAAAAAATAATACGCAACAAAAAAAAAACAACTTACTCTGAAAGAATTGAACATGTGCCTCCGCTCATCCACCGTCAGCGTCCCCCAGGTGGGCCAATAGGTGTGGTAATTTTGCTCAATTACTTCCGTGATAGCCTTCGCAGCTGGCTTTGACGGAAGGAACCTAAACAATAACAACATACCAAACAAGTTAAAAAAATATAGGTTAAACTGTAATTTTCGTCCCTTATCCTTTTTTTTTAGTTTTCATTTAAGTCCATTAAGTTATAAAAATTACTTCAATTTCGTCCTTTCTTTTTAATTATTCTTTTTTTGTCTTAGACGAAATACCATCTTACACGTGGCAGTTTGTTTTATTTTATTTTATTTTTACGCTAATGTCGATGGTGATTCGTCTAAGAAAATATGAATAAATAAACAGAAAAGACGAAATTGATTTGATTTTTGAAGTTTAAGGGACTTAAATGAAAACTAAAAAAAGATAAGGGATGAAATTGAAAACTAAAAAAAAGATAAGGGGCAAAAATGTGTATTCAACCTACATACTCACCTCTACCACCGGCACGATAGCAACTCGGCCATCATGCAAAGATCTCGAATATCATCAACGACCTCCTGCTCATCCTCCCGCCGCCAACCTCCTCGTCGTTGAACCCCGGCCTGATCGGGTGCCTGGCCCACACTATACTCCCGATCGGACACATGAGTGTCGCACCGTCTCGGACACAAAATGAGAGGAAGAAGCGGCAAGTGTCTCTTTGGAACCCTGGGGTGGGCATCATGTAAATGGGTGTCGGCGCAGAAGGTCTGCATCTTTGTGTAGGTGCCCAATGTGGCGAGGTTGCGTAGGGGCCGAACTCGCCGGAGCCTGTGTAGGCGTAGATGTATGCGACGCCGTGTGGATGACAACATCGCATAGCCAGCATCATCAATCCTAATAATGTTCGGCCTCCGAAGCGTGGGGTCGACGGCGATGCCCTTCCTTCCGTTGACCACTACTTTGGGTGGTTTGGGGCCTGAACTGAACCTCCCGATGCCATATATGTCTATAGAGCAATTCAATAATATGAGTCATGAAATATTATATTTAAACATAATAATATTAAAAATGAATTCCAAAAAATAAACAAGTTATATGAAAATAATCGACAAAATAAAATATGTTGTTAGACATTAAATTCTCTAATTGTAAAAAGTTAAACAAATTTATTCTCGCCATTCTCGCCCACTCGCTTCGGCATCGTCTTTAGATCTTGATGGTTACGCCACTTCTTCATTTAATTCCTCATCTCCATTTACATCTTCATATGTGATTGGATCGTCACGTAGTCGAGAAATGGGTTCAACCGTTTACTACGTTGACATGAGACATCTCATCCACTTGATAAGCCACTTCTTCCCGTGGATCATCTCGCTTCAATCGACCCTTGGTTTTGTCTTTATTGCAACACACCAACCTTGTTTGTCCCTTCGAAGTTGACGGATAAGGGACATAATACACTGTCTTACATGTTGTGCTATGATAAGCGGATCAAACATTTGGTATCTTACGCCATGCATATGTCAATGATATTATATTTGCGATCCATTCTTGTGCCTCTACTTGACGGATCAAACCAATTACAATAAAATAGCACTATTCTTTTAGTATAGTCTAAAGTATTGTACGCCTTGACTCATATATATATTGAATCACGCCGTAGAAGTCGTCTTCACCTCCCTCTCGTGGCACCTTTACATAAACTCCGCCGTTAATCGCTTTTTCCTCTCGCTTTTTGACTGAGTTTGAAATTTGTAACCATTTACGAAATACGTGTGCCATTCTTTTACACGTGATTTAGGACCATGAGATAAATTTCTCAAGTGTTCGATTATGGGCGATTGACTCGCTATACACTGCGTATACACATGCACAAGTGATTTAGGGTTCCTTTTGCAAACAATCTTTTGTATTTTCAAACAACAAATAGTTGAAATAGGACTAAAAATACATACCTGGCTCATAAACCACGTTGGGAAATATTCGTGAATATAAGCGTAAGAGTCTTGTTCGCTTGTGGGCTTAGTTAACAAGAATGCTGAACAAGTCATTATCAAACAAATGATCATGAATAGGTGTGGACTAAATAAATTGAAAGTGGTCAAAAGTATACATACGTAAGATATGGTGATACTTGACACGATTGATCAACACGTGAACGTGTCGACTTCCAATCTTCTCGGGTTAACCAGGACTTCACTCCTTTCCAAAGATGACGATAGGAAGGCAAAACAACGATATGGCGATGGGTGTCTTTCACTTTCAATTTCTATTTCATTCCTATTATTTGTTGGTGTCAAAGATGAAGTTCGTAAAATAATGGGAGCAGAAATGAATTGTCTCACGGTGTAAGTAAGTTGCACAAATAGATCCTTCAACCCTGGCCTTATTTTTCACCGACCGCTTTGAGTCACCCATAAATCTACGTAATAACAAGGTTGGTGATCAACATTTCAACATTTAACCCGGCGTTGAATAATTATGTTAAAGAATATTTGATTATATTACCTTTCGAATGGATATATCCATCTGTATTGAACCTGGTCCCACCGAGCCTAGCTTCATGTGCAAGATGCACCGGGAGATGTTCCATAGAGTCAAAGAAACCAGGGGAAATATTCTCTCCAACTTACAAAGAATGATCGGTATGTTCTCGCTCCATCTTGATAAGATCATCATCTCTCAATGTTGCAGAACACAAATCTTTAAAAAATTGGCCGAAGTTACGTAAGTGAATTTAAAATATTTGACTACAGGAACTAAATGCAATAGGAAGTAAACACTCCATGAATACATGACAATCATGGCTTTTCATCCCAATCATTGTTCCTTTGTTCACATCAGCACATCTTGCCAAATTAGAAGAATAACCGTCTGGCATTCAAGTTCTTTTATCCACCGGCTGCATCGACCTAGCTTCCTCAACAGTTAAAGAGTAACAGGCTTTGGGTTTCAGGTTTTCCCATTCGACCGAGTCCGCCAAATGCAAGTCCTTTCGCTTACGAGAAAGTGGTAAGTCGATCTGGCCTTATCATTGTCTTTCGTTCTTCCTCTAACGTTCATCACCGTGAGAAAAACATTGTCAAAAAGTTCTTCTCAATGTGCATAACATCAAGGTTGTGTCTCAACAAATTATCTTTCCAATACGGCAAATCCCAAAAATACTTCTTTTAGTCCAATTGTGCCATTGTCCATATCCTTCAAATCGATCCAATTCACCAAAATCTGTGATTTTTGGCGGATCCATAACTCGTAAAAATCATTCGGATGTCAACCTCGGGGGCGGACCATCTAATTCAACTTCCCCCTTCTTGAAGGCGTTCTTATTCCGTCTAAATGGATGATCTGCTGGTAAAAACCTGCGATGTGAGTCAAACCAAGAACTCTTCCCCTCAAATTTCAAGGTAAAGGCCTTTGTATGATCCATGCAATGGGGACATGCCATCTTACCATGAGTAACCCAACCAGACAACATACCATATGCAGGGAAGTCATTAATGGTCCACATAAGAGCTGCCCTCATTGTAAAGTTCTTCTTTCGTGCAACATCATAAGTCACAACGCCATTCCACAACCTTTTGAGATCGTCAATGAGAGGCTGTAAGTAGATGTCAATACCATCTGTTGGATTATCTGGACCAGGTATAATACAAGTCAAGAACATATAGGGCTTAGACATGCACATATCAGGAGGAAGATTGTATGGGGTAACAATAACTGGCCAGCAAGAATAAGGTTTCGCCGTTGATTGAACATATGGGGTAAAACCATCAGAGCATAAGCCAAGTCGTACATTACGTGGATCTGCTGCAAATTCGGGATTCACACGATCAAAGTGCTTCCAAGCTTCACCATCACATGGATGTCGCAACATACCTGAAGTGCTTTTATTCTCATAGTGCCAAGTCATTTTGTCTGCAGTCTGTGTTGACGCAAACATTCTCCGATACTAATAACAACAATCAAACATCCATTTCATCAATAATTAAAAAGTAACATGTTGAAAGTTGACATCCTCTTAAAGGATAGAATTAAACAAGCATACCGACGGCAAGGGAAGCATAAATCCTTTTAACAATTTTTGTTTTCATAGTGGTTTGGCTTGGTATATGCCATGCAATTAGAGCTCCTATATGGCCACATCTACCATGCATCCTAATCCATTAATTGGCCAAAAACAATCATTTTCTGTTTTGCGGTTAAAAAACTAGCCTAGCACCGTAATCTACTACATTAACCAAGGCGGTTGATGGTCACACAAGGTCAAACTTTTCTAACTAACCGCCAACCTCTATTATATTTGATATTTTTACGATGTTTAAATCACACATCGCCTAATGCAATCGCCAACCTCTATTATATTTGATATTTTTACGATTGTTGTTGTTGTTATTGTTGTATAATATTGTTGTAAAATAACTGCGTTATGCATAATATTGTTGTAAAAATTCAGGTGAACATTAACATCACACAGATCAATCATAATTTACAAAGACAAACAATCATTTCATATAGCGAGTTCTATCATCCTTCAAAGCAAATTTTAATGATAGCTCACGATAAATGGAAATTCCAATAAACTACAAGGTGCTAGCTGACATAATTTAAAAGAGGATGTTGAAAAAGAACGTCTTTTATAAGACCATATAATTATATCAAGATATTGTAACACCCAGGTAGTCTTTGCATCGCTTTAGGTAGTTTCCTTCCTAATTCCAATATGCTAAAATAAAAATGAAATATAAGTGAAAAATCTCCACTTTGAACTGAAATTTTCACCACTTGATTTCCATTTATATATGCCGATGCTAACATGCATGAAAAAGACAAATAATGCAAAGAAATTGAAGTCATCCATTGAATTGAAACTTGATCATTTTTCCATCAAGAATATGTTGATTCCACTCTTTGGTACATATAGGCGAGAATAATATGCCCAAACCCTCGCTTAATAGCAATGTTTCTTCTTGGGTTACAATTTAAAGGCAAGGAAACTTAGTCGCGACCATGATTAAGGAATAGAAAGGTTCCAAATCGGTGACCTATCATTCCCACATGTCGTTTGTTTCCAATGACCTTAATACATATCATCACATTATTCTGAGATCATTATGTGAAGGCTTCATAACGAGAAGGCGAAGTGCTTGACATATCTTTATTTTTTCTTTTAACTTTATAGTATTAAATGAATTGTTTCTGAGACAAAATAGGGGGAGCAGAAGCAAAAGTAGCGAAAAGAAAGAATATGATTCTTCAAATTTATCTCCATTTCTAAATAACATAAATAAAAACTTCCTAAGAAGAAAAGAAAATTAGATATAATATAAAGTGCAAAATGATATGCTTAGGAATACAACAATAACAACAACAATCAAGAATTTTCCCACTAAGGCACAACAAAAAGGAAGAAAAAGAACAAAACTTATCTAAGTAACAAATGCTTTGGTACAATTCAGTGTCCTATCAAACACTAGAAATGTGATAGTTAAAGTCCCGGCAACATGAGTAAAAGGCAACAGCTGGGTAAAAAATAATTCTTGCCATGGAGACGCAACGAAAAGAGTAGTTTCTATAAGTATAGTGAGACGTGGCAGTAACCCATACACTCTCTTATTATGTGGCAACAAAAGATCACAATTACACCTATACCAGCCATTAAAACAAGATAAAGTTTCAAATCTAGGAGTTGAGCTTCTGCATAATTCTTGCTGACCAATTTGACTTCGTAATTAACTGTTGGGAATTTCAAATAAAAATCCCTAAGCCCCATTTTAGTGTGTGGGCAGATTCACTTAAGAAGAAGACAACACAAATTCAAAAAATGGATGAACATAGGATCAAAGATTCACTTACTGAAATTGAGTTTATGTGTTGCTTGCTAAATGAATAATCTACATGCTACCTTACTCTAACATAAAATATACATCAGACAAAATTCCCTCTGTGGAGAGAACTATACATCATTTCAACATAAAACATCCTTTGTTAGCCAAAACACACATCACCTAAAAATTCTCTCTCTGGAGAGAACTATGAAGCAAATCAAATAAATATGTCGGTGTGGGGGTCAACAGCCAACCCTTTTCCACCCAATGAGTCAACCGACATTTCGTTAGAGTGCATACCTAATTCTCAGAACAAGAGAGTGTCCACGTCCTTCGATGTGAGTGGCAGTCTCGGAGCAATGTGGTGGCCTCGAACTAAAAATACTGAAAAAACATAGAAAATTTTAACTAACGAGCTACCAATCAATAAGAGCAGAGCAACCATCAAACAACTAACAATCCACAAAATCAATAAGAGCAGAACAACCATCAAACTCTAACCTTGAACATAAGTACTAAAATGAACAAAAAACAAGAACCATTAGACAATCAGAACCAATTGAAATCAAAATTCACAGCATAATTGCATAAAACATGGAAGGAGGAGATGAGAACCTAACCTTTTAGGAGGAGCTGAGAGAACAGATTGGCGGCGTGGTGGTGGTGGCGGCGGCGGTGGCGTGGCGGTGGAGAGAAAGAGTGAGAACAGTGAGAGAACAGAGAGAACAGAGTCACTACAAGAAAACACGGGATTACCGACGGCCTAAAGCCGTCGGGAATCCATAAAACCGTCAGAATACAAGATATCGAAGCGGATAACCGACGGCCTAAAACCCGTCGGAAATATGGGCGTCGCAAAGGATTACCGACGGACTCTCCTTTACCGTCGGTAATATCGACGGGTATAACCGTCGGTAAATGAGGTCGATTACCGACGGGTAAAGCCGTCGTTGGACTTCCGACGGACGTGACCGTCGGTAAATCTGAAATATTTCCGACGGCTTAGGCCGTGGGAATTTTTAATAAAAATAATAAAATTATTAATTAATAACCAAATTAATTTTATTCTTTAAGTAATTAATTAATTTAATTATTTATTTGTTTAATTATAAAAATAATTTACTCTCATATTAAAAATATTTATTTATTAATTTAATTAAAAATTATTTGTAATTTAATTTAATTTAATTATTAATTGATTTTCCATATATAAAAATGTGATAACGTAAACTAAAAAGTAAATTAAAAAAAGAAAACATAATAAATAAAAAAATTCAACGAATAAAAATCAGTAACTAAAATAATATCCGAAACGAAAAAAAAATGATATCCAAAAATATGAAAAAATATAAGTACAAACAGAACTAATAGTCCTGGTACTCCTGATCATGATCGAGATCCTCTACATCATCTGGATCATCAACATGACCATGAGTACGCGGAGGCGAAGGCGGAGGCGGAGGCGGAGGCGGAGGCTGAGGCTAAGGTCGAGGCCGAGGCGAGTAGGTCAGCCAAGTAGCCAGCAACCGTACATCCGCTCCCGCCGCAAAGACTGAGTCAAAAGCTGGCCGGGGCCACGGCCCGCTTCAACTCGGCTTATCTCCTGGTCATCCGCGGCAGAGCGACCGGTGGCAAAGACTACTACTCGACGACTCTCCAAAGGTGTGTGGCGGCGGACCACTTTTTGTAGTTCTTTGGCAAGGTCGCCAAAGACCATATAGGCGCTCTTCTTCTTTCCGCCAACCACTTCCGCCCAAACCTCGGCGGTGTAGATAGATCGTCAGGGCTCGAGATGGAGAACATGATGAGCTCGAGATCTAAGCCGAGACATCCTCGCCAAACTCCTCCTATTAAACAAACAAATAAGTCAAATCTTTTTTTAACAAAACAATATAAACATTATTAAAAATATTTATTATATTTTATAATTACCTCGAGTCCGCCTAACGCCATCAACGAAATCACCAGTACTCCTCTTCGTATGAGTTGCAAGATGAAGCTCGTCCACCTGAACTTCTCTCCCCACCCTCCTCGACTAAGATTGTATTAATAAAAAAATTTAAATAAATAAATAATAATAATAATAATAATAATAATAAAATAATAATAATAACAATTTTATAACACGTACAAGTCTAACTGCGTCTTTGCGCTTTCGACACTTGCCTCAAGGTGTGCAAGCCGCCACCCTTCTCGAGGCCCTATTCTTCTTGGCCTTGTGTCGCTTTGGAACTCGTGGAGTTCCAAGGCGCTACCATTCTTTGCCAGAGCTCGCCCCTATCCAACTGGTGGCGATCCTTGATGCGGGCATCTCAAGCATGTCGAGAAAAGCGGTGGGAGGCCTTCATATGAAAATTCTTCTCCATCACTCCTCATCTTTTTCCTCCCAAGCAACCCTCGCTCAGTATCAATATAAGACATTATTAAACATAATTGAAATTTACTGAAAATAAAATAATATGCAATAAAAAAAATTGCAGCTTACTCTGAAAAGAATTAAACATATGGTCCCGCTCAAAATCCTTGATGTCCCAGGTGGGCCAAAACTCCTGGTAATTCTCCTCAATTATTGCTGTGATAGCTAACGCAGCAGGCTTTGAGGGAAGAAACCTGAACAATAAAAACATGTTAAATAATATATATATATATATATATATACATGTAAATTATTAATAACTCGAAAAAATTGCAAATACTTACCCTCTACCAGATGGCCTGATAAGAACTCGACCATCATACAACATCTCAAGAGTGTCAGGCTCCTAGCCCTCCCCCTGCCCAAGAACCTCCTCCTGCGGTACCTCCTGCTCCTCCCGAGTCTGCCCAACATCGGTGTCATCGGGTGTATGGCCTGTACTATAATCATGGTCGGACTGATGAGCATCGGCCACCGGATCAGGCACAACATGGGAACTCGAAGCGCCATGTGGCTGCTGGAACCCCGGGGTGGGGATCATGTCAATGTGAGGCAAATGTGCCGAACGTGCCCGAGTCTTTGTCGCTGGTGTCGAATGTGCCTGAGTCTGTGTAGGTGGTGCGTAAGTCGTCCTAGGTGCGTGGAGGTGTATCAGTCTGTCTGGCGTAGATGTACTAGGACGACGTGTAGATGACAACGCCGAAAACCCGATGAGGTCACGCCTAATGATGGTCGGCCTCGACGACGAGGGGGTCGAGGGCGATCCCTTCCCCTTCCATTTACCACCACCGGGTGGTCCGGGGTGCGCTCCTGAACCTCCCGATGCCATATCCGTCTATAGAGCAATTGAATAATATGATCATGAAATATTATATTTAAACATAACAATATTACAAATGAATTCCATAAAAATAAACAAGTTATGAAAATAATCGACAAATTAAAATATATTGTTAAACATTAATTTCTCAAATTGTAAAAAGTTAAACAATTTCAATCGCCCATTCTCGCCCACTCAATTTCGGCATCGTCTTGAGATCCCGATGGTTACGCCACTTCTTCATTTAATTCCTCATCCCCATCTACATCTTCATATGTGATTGGATTGTCACGTAGTCGAGTAATGGGTTCCACTTCATTTACTACATTGACATGAGACATCTCATCCACTTGATAAGCCACTTCTTCCTCTGTATCATCTGCTTCAATGCGACCCCGTGGTTTTATCTTTATTACGACACACCAACCTTGTTTGTCCCTTCGAGTTGATGTATAAGGGACATAATACACTTGTCTTACATGTTGTGCCATGATAAACGGATCAAACATTTGGTATCTTCTGCTCATGTGTATGTCAACAGTATTATATTTTCGATCCACTCTTGTGCCTCTATTTGATGGATCAAACCAATTACAATAAAATAGCACTATTTTTTTAGTATAGTCTAAAGTATTGTACGTCAGTTCATATATATGTTGAATCACGCCGTAAAAGTCATCTTCACCTCCATCTGTGGCACCTTTTACATAAACCCCATTTATTAGCTTGTTTTTCCCCTCTGTTTTTGACTGGTTTGGAATTTGTATCCATTTACAAAAATGTGTGCCATTCTTTTACACGTGATTTAGGACCATGAGATAAATTTCTCAAGTGTTGGATTTTAGGGGATTACGCCTCGCTATACACTGTGTACACACCATGTGTACACAAATTATGGTTCCTATTTTCAAACAATATTTTTGTATTTTCAAACAATAAATAATAATAATAATATATATATGACGACTCAAAAACATACCTGGTTCCTAAACCACGTTGGGAAATATTCATGAATATAGGCGTAAGAGTCTTGTACGCTTGTGGGCTTAGTTAACAAGAATGCCACGACCAAGTCATTATCAAACAAATGATCAAGAGCAATTGTGGATTAAAGAAATTGAAAGTGGTCAAAATGATACATACGTTAGATACGGTGATACTTACGCACGGTTGATCAACACGTGAACGTAATGACTTCCACACTTCGCCAGTTATCCAATTATCCACCTCCTTTCCACCATGACTAGGAAAGGCAAAATCTTGATAAGGCAAGCGGGTGTCTTTCACTTTCAATTTCTACTTCGTTCCTACTATTTGTTGGTGTCAACATGAAGTTCGTAAAATAATGTGAACAGAAATGGATTGTCTCTCGGTGTAAGTAAGTTGCACAAATAGATCCTTGACCCTGGCCTTATTTTTCACCGACCGTTTTGAGTCACCCATAAATCTACAAAATAACAACGTTGATGATAAAAATTGATACATTTAACCCTTCAAATAAATATTTATTTTAGAGAATACTTTATTATAGTACCTTCGAATGGATACATCCATACGTATTGAACAGGTCCACCAAGCCTAGCTTCATGTGCAAGATGCCCGCTAGATGCTCCATAGAATCAAAGAAAGCGGGGAAATATTCTCTCCAACTTACAAAGAATGACTGGTATGTTACATTTCCATCCTTATGAGATCATCCTCTCTCAGTGTCGCAGAACACAAATCTTTAAAGAATTGGCTGAGTTCAGTCAGTGGATTTAAAACATTTGACGGCAAGGAACTAAATGCAATAGGAAGTAAACACTCCATGAATACATGACAATCATGGCTTTTCATCCCAATCATGGTTCCTTTGTTCACATCGGCACATCTTGCCAAATTAGAAGAATAACCATCGGCATCCAAGTTCTTTTATCCACCGACAGATCGACTTGGCTTCCTCGGCAGATTAAAGAGTAATTGAGCTTTGGGTTTCAGGGTCTTCCCATCCGACCGATTCGTCAAATGCAAGTCCTTTCGCCTACAGTAAAGTGGTAAGTCTAGTCTGGCCTTCTCATTGTCTTTTGTTTTTCCTCTGACGTTCATCATTGTGAGAAAAACATTGTCAAAAAAGTTCTTCTCAATGTGCATAACATCAAGGTTGTGTCTCAATAAATTATCTCTCCAGTATGGTAGATCCCAAAAAATACTTCTTTTTGTCCAATTATGCCATTGTCCATATCCTTCAAATCGATCCAATTTGCCAAAATCTGTGATTTTGGGCAGTTCCATAACCCTTTCCCGGATATGTTACGGTGTCAACCTTAGAGGCGGGCCATCTAATTCAACTTCCCTTCTTGAAAGCGTTCTTATTAGTCTAAATGCATGATCATCGGGTAAAAACCTACGATGTGAGTCAAACCAAGAACTCTTCCCCCCAAATTTCAAGGTAAAGGCCTTTGTATGCTCCATGCAATGCGGACATGCCATTTTACCATGTGTACCCCAACCAGACAACATGCCATATGCAGGGAAGTCATTAATGGTCCACATAAGCGCTGCCCTCATTGTAAAATTCCTCTTTCGTGCAATATCGTACGTCACAACACCATTCCACAACCTTTTGAGATCGTCAATAAGAGGCTCTAAATAGATGTCAATACCATCTGTCGGATTATCTGGACCCGGTATAACACAAGTCAAGAACATATAAGGCTTAGACATGCACATTTCGGAGGAAGATTGTATGGGGTAATGATAATCGGCCAGCAAGAATAAGGTTTCGCCGTGGATTGAACATACGAGGGTAAAACCATCGAGCATAAGCCAAGTCGTACATTACGTGGATCTGCCAGAAAATCGGGATGCACACGATCAAAGTGCTTCCAAGCTTTACCATCGGAAGGGTGGCGCAACATACCAAGTGCTTCTATTCTCATAGTGCCATGTCATTTTGTCTGCGATGCGTGGTGATGCAAACATTCTCTGCTGACCTTGGAATAATTGGCAAATAAAACATTGCCTTCACTGAACTAGTATTTGTCTACCCGTCCGATTATTAATATGTGACATATACCTAGGCTCACCACAAAATTTGCATTCAACTAGCGCACCATCGCTTTTACCAAACTCATTGTCGTAATACAACATACACCCTCTCACACAACAATCAATCCTTTTAGATTCCTGACTTGGACACTAAGCTTTTAGCCTCGTAATAACTTTTTGGCAAACCATCTTTGATAGGTGACGAGTCCAACATCATTTTTGTTACGAGATCCAAGCACACTTCGGTAGCACCACAATTGGACTTAAGAGCTAAGAGCCTCACACACATTGATAACTTAGAGTCTGTAGACCCTTCAAACAACGGCTTATTTGTTTCTAACAATAGATTATAAAATTTTTGTGCTGTCTCATTTGGAAGTTCATCTGTGTCATCATACTGTTGCTCCTCGAATAACACGTTCACCCCCAAGGCATCACAAACCATATCTTGCATCAATTCAATCTGCTCACCACAGGTGGTGCGTGACCTCACTTGGGCTCTTAATCCTTCTGCATTCGCAATTAAAGCACAGACATCTAATCCCTCCATTAGTTTTGAAATCTTTATGTGCCATTGCGACTTGGACAAAGTACGCAACCGCAGCGCAAAAATTTGGTTTCAAACCCCCTCTCCCCGGATACAACCTATCGTACATCCAACTACGACTCGAAAGAAAATATTCCATCTTCTGCATGTCAAAAAAAATGACAATTTCAGCAGCACGACGTTCTTATAACCGCTCTCTTTCTTTAAATGGTATGACCCTATCCCATTCGAGAAAAAACTTTTTCAGAACTCGTATAATAATCATTCCTTAATTCTCGTATCTTATACTTGACAAAATTTCGGCAGCATTTCCCATTGGTCTCTGAGTACACAAAATGAACGCAGTTATGAACACCGCAATCAAGTATGCACCCAGAGAACAAAAGGAAATGAATCGAACCGAAATTTCATCAAATATAAAGATACGAGAATTAAGCAACAATTATTATACGAGTAAAGAAAAAGTTTTTTCCCAAACTGTCCGACTTGGACAATTCAAGGTTCAATATACAATGAGCACATGGTACCCTAAAAGAGTATATGAACTCAATAATATATTAAACCTCAAACGGGAAGCTAAGGCTTCTCTCCGATACTAATAACAAATATCAAACATTCATTCGATCAATGATTAACATAACAATTAGACAAGCAGAAGTGACAAGGGTAGAATTAGTTTTATTATATATATATATATAATAAAAAATATTTTATTTTCCTTTTTCATTTAATTTCTTATATGATAATTTTTAATGTTGTTATTTTTTATTTCTTTTTTATTGAATTTTTTTTAATTCTTCTCTTAAAAATTCTACTTTTTAACTATTTTTTATCTTTAAATCTATTTTTTAATTCTATTATTATTTGTCCTTTCCAATTCAAATCTGTCTTGTTTCTTTGAGCAATGGTCCATTTACTGTGTGTGTAGTTTTGTTAATCGTTTAGTTGCCACTACGCCATCCGCCATATATAAAATAAAATATTTTATTTTTCAATAAATAATAATTATTAACAATTCAATCAATATTGCAATTTTAATTTATATATTTTATTTTCTTAAAACGGAAGAGCTACTTATTCATTCAAGGTTTATTTAAACTTATTTTACATCACTTAAAATAAATGCTGATATTAATATTCAAATATATCAACATAAAACATATTCATATGCTCTCTTCATTTTATTTTAATAAGCCTCTAAAGTAATTTATGAATAAATAATCACTTAAGTTTCTAAAAATAGCTCATTAAATAAATATTTTATTATGTCATTTCAGATTTTGTCTTTGAACGTTAAATATTATATGTCACTTTTTAATATATAATTTTATAATTTTATTTATTTCACCGCTATTTAGCTTACGCTATTTGCTCGCTATTTTACGCTATCCTACCAATTTTACGCTATTTTTCGCGATCCTCGATTAACAACACTGGACTTAGAAAATCGACTAGGACAATTAAAGAGGATAGAATTAGACAAGCAGAAGTGGCAAAGGAAAGAAGTACAGATAGATGTGCAAAGCAAATTACTGACCAAGCAACATCACCAATATCCATATCCATGAATGAAATGGCAAGCATAAATTAAAATTGCACTCTTTACTCACAAGCATTGTGGTGATGAGTAATAAGCGAGCTGGCGGAACAATTACACGGTACATATCATTTAGACAATTACACAATACACTTCAAAATCCCTATGTGGAGAGAACTATGAGCGAAAACAAATAAACATGTCGGTGTGGGGTCAACAGACAACCCTTTTTCCACCCAATGAGTTAACCGACATGAGTTAGAGTGCATACCTAGTGGTACAAGTGGCGAACTGGTGGAGGTGGCGAACTCAGAGGCCTATGAAACAGAGCTTTTTGTGTTAGCAGAAACTAATAAGATATAAACAAGAATATCAAAACCACACCATTAAAATTAAAAACTAAGAACAATCATATTAAGAACATATATAAATAATAACACAGATTTAAGTCCACACCTTCGAATACAATCAGCCACTTTTGGAGGCAAACTCTAAAATATTGACATTGACAATATGGATATAAGTCCTCACCAGTACAAGAGTGCTCTTATAATATTGACATTGACAATATGGATATATATGAAACAACTAAATTCACAGCTTTAGCAATTGGCATATATTATATTATGTAACACAAAGCCAACTATCACCAAGAAACGCCTCACCTTTACTTAGGTATAAGCATAGCCAGTAGAAAATCCAATATACATGCCGAATTTTATTAATTATTTTTGTATAAATAATTTAGTTAGGGGTGAACATGGGCCGGTTTGGATGGATTTTGGCCAAATCCGATGCCCGATCCGATCACTTTGAATGGTTTGGATTTCAAAAAAAATCCGCAGTTTTTCTAAATGGCCCGAACCGAACCGAACCGGTGTTGACCGGGTTGGGTTGGATGGGCTCGCGGGTTGTGAAGTGAAAAAAAAAAATAAGAGTTCTCATTCCCTAATTTTAAAATGATCCCCCAAGGGAGGTTGGACCAATGTTAGGAAACCAGAATAGTCACACAAGAAATAAAACAGTAACAGAGTGAAATAGAGAGAATTGGGATGGATGAAGAAAGCAAATCTGATGAGGATAAGTTCCCTAACTCCCACAGAGCATAATGCTCCTTCAGATGGTTGCACTCTGCCCATAACTAAAATTACAAATTCCCAAAAGTACCTCTCTCCCCTCACTACACGGATTATAACCCCTACACTACATTTGACAAAGCAGTTACATAGATCAGTTACATTCAGTTTTCTAACTCTCCATTCCCACTCACTTTTCTATTCCTCCTAACATAAACTTTCCAAGCCTTAGGCTTCCCATCCAAACCTAAATCCCGATCCCATTTCTATCACTATTGGAGTGTAGAAGCTGGACAAGATCCCAGTTTCCTAAACTTCATAAGTCATGACTGTGTCAAATTCTTCATTCTTTGAGGTTTTGACTCATGCCAAATCATGTGTTACTCTGCATTAACTTACCTATATGCGATTACATCATTCTTTGAGGTTTTGGCTCATACGAAATTAATAATCCATTTAGTTTTCTGCATAATTGAAATCAAAATCACAGTGCTGGGCGAATGACTAACTTAACATATAACTTGAATTAGAATTAATGGACAAAGGAAAGCCATGACATAACACTTTGATATCATACTCACATTGGGGAGGAATTTAAAACCAAACTTGCATTCATTGGTCATAGCATAGTATTATTAAACACCTTCTGTATTACAGAAAAAACACTTTTTTAATTAAGAAACTAACGTAATATTTTTACTTATGGGTGAAGTTAAGTAAATGTTTGCCTTTTATTATTCCCCACTTTACTTGGTTATTAACTATATTAATTATAAAAATTCTCATGATTAGAATTTTGTTAATACATATCACAGCAGGGGACTAAGAAAAATCACCAAAATTCTTTCTCAAAAGTCACTTTATAAGGAACAAGAATTCAAAACTTGGCAAAGCAAGACTTTTGATCTCAACGGAGCATATACTGGTAAAAAGCAAGAACCAAAAAAATGTTGCAGATGTTAAATTCTTAATGGAAGAATTGACATTCGATGTCTAGCTGTCAAATTTGAAAATAAAATTGACTGACTATAATATTACATATGCATAACATAGATCCTATGACCTTGTAGCCTTGCTTCATTAACACAGGTCTTGCATAAGGTACTAGAATTTACATCAAACTCTTGAAGTAATAATTTATAATGCAGCCACCAAAAACAATCGACAGACACGTGCTTCTCTAAGCTAGTGAACAAACTGAGGGTTTCTCTTGGAACCCTTGTTATTAGCACTATTTTTTATATCAGACATGACAATAACTACATGAAGGACGCCAAAGTACCAAATTTGAAAAAACACCCAAGTTCCAAGAAAGAAACACGCATTTGGGGGTCCAAAGATAAAATTCAAAAATTGTTCCAAAATTTCATCAATCAAGACATGCAAGAGAAATTGGGGATTGTTTAGCATGTTCATGATAATAAACAAATATGGATAGATATTGAAAAAGAGATTAATTGGTAAATTGAAGAGAGGAAAAAACCTCTTTGCTTGATTGCTTCTTCCTCCTTCTTTATTGCTGCGTTTGTTTTTGTTATTGCGAAATGTGAAGTAGCGGAAAGGTTTCACTTCTTTTCTGTCACAATATGTACCAATTTACTAAGGACCTCAAGGTTTGTTAGATTACGCATATGGAAAACGATAAAAGTTTTATACGATCTACATATGGAAAGCGATAAAAATTTCATACCCCTAAGTCGAAGCTCAATATAGAAGAAAATCGAAGCAAATCGGATGAAGGAGCAAATCAAATCGAAGCATTTCATACCCACGCGAAAGTGGAAGAAGGAGCAGAAACGGCAGTGGAGCGGTGTCGTGGAGGTGTGGTGGAGGAGGTGCGATTGGGAGCGCGGCGGCGGTGGAGGAAGCGGCGGCGGTGGAGGAGGCTTAAGCGAATCGATGGCTTCTCCGTTCTCCCTCTCGCTTAGTTTTGACTTCGTGCGATCCGATGGCTTCCATCGATGGCTTCTCCTCTCGCTTAGTTTTCAATTGCGTGCGATCCGATGGCTACGCAGTTGGAAACCGATGGCTACGCAGATGGGGAAGTGACCATCGAGCTCGGGGAAGATGGGGATGTGAAGAGTGAAGTTCTTGTGGCGAAGATGGGGATGCGAAGAGAGGTAGAAGAAGCGATCCAAGCGATGAATGAAGAAGAAGGATTCTCGCTCGGCCAAATAAAGAGCTTACAAGCGGCCATTTTAAACTTACCGACGGCCATACCCGTCGAACGACACGGGATTACCGACGGACCAACCCGTCGGAAAAATCCCCATTATCGATCGTCCGTAGCCGTCGGTATTCAAAAACAAGCGGAATTTTCCAAAATTCACGGTTTATCGACGGACATTAACAAGCGGTATGAGTCCGATCTCTAAAAGCGGTTTTCCGATGGCTTAACCCGTCGGTAATATCCAGAATCTGACGGTCGCGTTTAAACGGGTAAGACCGTCGGTAATCCCGCTTTTTTAGCGACGGACTAAAGCCGTCGGTGAATGTCCGTTGGTAATACGCAGTTTTCTTGTAGTGAGTGGTGGTGGTGGCGGCGGCCTGGTGGTGGTGTGGGCGTGGTGGTGGTGGTGATGGTGGTGGTCGTGGTGGTGGCGGCGTGGTGGTGGCGGTGGTGGCGGAGGAAGAGAGAAGTGAAAGAGAAGAGGGATGAAGATGGAGGAGAAAGGAAGGCTCGGTTTACGGTTATTATCGCGCATTACCGACGGCTTATCTGAAGCCGTGTCAGAACTGCTCGGCCTTACCGACGGGTTTGTTAATTCTGAAGCGAGCATAAAGCGTCAAGATGTTGAAAAATAGGCGCCAAAATGAAAAATACGGCAGTGCAAACGAGCATTGACCATCGGTAAATCGATTCGATTGCAAGCGGACTTTTTGTTTCTGACGGCTTTGGCGATCGGAAAATCCACGTTAGCAAGCCGATGCTGTGGCCGTCAGATACTCTTCCGTCGGTAAATCCGAATTTTCTTGTAGTGTGTGTGTGGCGGGATGAGTACTATAGTACCCGTATACACAATCGTACCCATTCAAATTTGTGGTTGAATTGGCCGGTTCGGTCCGGTTTTCAAAACACTAGTCTCAAATAAGTGAAGTAATTGTTACTTGTTTTGAAAATACATAAAGTTTTTAGTAAATCTTATAATTCTTTGTTGCTGCTAATGGAATTATGTTCAGCTCATGCAGTTGGGAATTGAAAATGTGTGGGGGTACAAATTGCGTTGGATAAAATTAACTTGTGGCAGGAAAATTCAATCCCCATTCCACACTACAACATAAATTTTTAGCTTTCACTATAAACGATACACCTAATACATGTTGCTATCATGTAATTTTACTACATTGCCCTCGTAAATGTAACATCGGTAAGAATGAGAATTCGTAATTTTAATATTTTTTTGAGGGATTTTAATATTTTTCATTTTTTTAAAAATAGTTATATATAAAAAATAATGGACCCACGTTGACCCTCGTCTCTGCTAGGGTTTGCAGCACGTAGCCGTCACCCTCTTGGATCAGCATGGTCGGCGGCCTTCCGGCGTGAGCTTGGTCGTCCCTCCGATCACCCTCCCCTTCCCCAACCACGGCGCATCCCCACTCCAGTCCGGCGCACTCATCTCCGCCGTCAACACAGGAGGCACCTGATATGGTAACTCTCGCCCTGCGTATCTGATACGACCTGCACCTTCATGGCAGCAACGCCGGTGTGCCCCTGGGGCTTCCTCGCCCCCCTTGCGCCGTCGCAGCCCCCTCCTCCACCCACCTCTCCGGTCGCTCTGGCGCAGAAAAAACTTTTGCTAAGGCCCTGATGAACTCGTTTGACTTTCCATTGGATCAATTGCTAAGGCCATGCATCAAGGGCGACCTACTGTCGGTGAAGATCACTGAAGAAGAATATCTAGCGGGACTTTGTGACTGCAAGAACATGCTGCACGGTCGACTCATTCTTTCTAAGGGTGACTCGCCGATCAAGATTGGAGACTTGCGAGCCAAGCTTCTGAAACTTTGGAAACCGATCGGCCCTTGGTCGGTGGTTTCGCTTGGCAAGGGATTCTACAAGTTCAACTTCTCCTCTGCTGATGATCAGCGTAGCATTCGAACGATCGGAACAACGAACCTTAACCCTGGTGTTTTGCGGCTAATGGCGTGGACCCCAGACTTCAACCCTAATGCACTTCGCCAAACGCATACCCAGTGTTGGGTTCGGCTGCATGGACTCTCGCGGGAATACTGGAGGCCATGCATTCTTTTTGAGATAGGTGGTGCCATTGGAGTCCCGGCTGCTCTTGATGAGGCCACGTTGAAGAGAACGTTCGGGCACTTCCCTCGAATCTTGATTGATATTGATCTTACTTCAAAGCTGCAGGAGCAGCTCCTGGTAGAAAGAGAGGATCATGCATTCTATGTTGGCATCGAATATGAACATATGCCCCCATTCTGTGATCGTTGTCATGCAATTGGCCACACATCTGTTTCTTGCCGGAAAAACAGAGCCCAGGGTGCAGCTCACAACAACGCATGACAGGTTAAAATGATGCATCAAGAGGTTGCTAACAATGATGTTTTTGTGGAGAAGGTTAAGCAACAGAAACAGAACCTCAAGTTTGTTCCAAAACAAAAGGAGGTGGGGATTGTTATTAAGGAACACGCGGTCCCGGTGAGAACTGATGTAACAGTGGCTATGACTGGGAAAGGCAAGGACCCTGTTCCTCAGGGCGGCGTTACACAGGACATGATCAGTGATGATGATTCAGATATTATCCCTGTTATTCATGTTGATGGAATAGGCACTTCCAAGATGGGGAATGTCACTGTGACTCACCTGGGGATGTGACCAAGGAGACTCTTGGGGTCAACAATGTACCGAAGAACAACGCCATTTTCCACCAAACCTCTAATCCTTTACTAGGGTTTAATCATGAGATGGGTGATCTTGATAATTTGTGGCTTCTGCTGCCATTCCCGTGGACGAAGAAAGCACTTTGCAGGCTCATGGTAATGTGGACCAAACCTTGGAGCAGGCCGTGGTGCCCTCTTCCACTGAAAAAGACACTTCAAGGCAAGGTTCTTATGACACTAATGGTGATTTGAAGTCAACTGCTGGTGTCTCTTATGTCTCTGCCACTCATTTAGGGACAGTGAGCGCCAACTCTTCTTCTCAAGATCCGATCATTCCGCCTCTTTTAGCTCCGGAGCGTGTTAATGAAACTTTTGAGAATGATTTGAGAATAGTTGGAAAATTCTGGGGTGATGCAGCTGATGAGGTCGCTGATGAGGCTCTTGTTGACGTTGAGATAGTTAGCGTTGCGGTGGATGACTTTCAGCCTGCTTTATCTAAATTCCAGAAAAGACGCCTAAGGCAAAAGAAGAAAGTTATGCCCAAAGCTGATCATTATAACACCCGTTATAGGGCAGGTGATAATTCTATCTCTTTTTAATGAAGATCCTTTATTGGAATGTGCGGGGTTTGGCCAACCCGGATTCTCAATTGGCCTTAAAAAATATTTGTCTCACTAACAAATATTTGTCCAGCCTGGTTTGGATCATATTGCTAATTCTTTTTGGCGGAGTCTTCATTTAAAGCCTGTTGCAGTTAATGACAGATGTTATCAGTTACCTAATCTCTGGGGTTTCTGCTCTGCTTCGCTTAATCCTAACATTGTTTGTTTCTAGACAGCACATTACTCTTTCGATTGCCTGACAGTCACAGATGGTTTATATTTCTGCTATTTATGCTTCTAATAATCACATTACTCGTAGAGATCATTGGAGGGATTTGACTGCTCTTTCTCAAAATTTTGTTGGTCCTTGGTTGTTTGTTGGGGATTATAATGCTATTTTGGGTGCTCATGAGCAGCGTGGGGGTGGCACTCCTTTGCCGGCATCTTGTGATGAGTTTAAGATTTGGTCTGATGCTTCTCTTCTCACCCACCTTCCTATTCGAGGGGCGGAATTTACCTGGTCTAATGGCAGACGTGGCACTGCCCATACTGGGAGAAGACTTGATAGAGCTGTTTGTAATGATGACTGGTTATCTTTTCGGTCCTCTACGTCCTGTAGCACTCTCACCAGGAGTCAGTCAGATCATTATCCTTTGCTCCTTATTATGTAACGAGGTACTCCTTCCTTTTCTTGCTCTTTTAAATTTATGTCTATGTGGGCCCAACATCCTGATTGTAGAAGAGTTGTTATGGAGACCTGGAACAAAGAGGTAGTAGGTTGCCCTATGTTTATTCTTTCCCAGAAGCTGAAATCCTTAAAGTCCGCTTTCACAAGTTGGAACAAAAATACTTTTGGAGATGTCCATAAGTTAGTGTCAGCTGCTCAGAATGTTTTAGATGTTGTTCAGCAGCAAATTTCTGACACTGGTTATTCAGATGATTTAAATGACAAAGAGCTGGAAGCCAAGAGATAGCTCCAAGTTGCTTTATCTTTTCAAGAGGAATTCTGGAGGGAAAAGGCCAGGGTTAATTGGTTCACTCACGGGGACAGAAACACCTCTTATTTTTACAGACTAGCTAAGGTGACACATGCTTCTAGACAAATGTATGTCCTTAAGTCAGGGGAGAGCATTCTTGAAAATCAGCTGGACATTGAGCAACATGTTTTATCTTACTACACATCTCTTTATGCCTCTGAGAACAATTGTACTAATTTGGATTTTTTTCAGAAGGTTATTCCTAATTTGGTCACTAGGGAGGACAATGCAATGCTTACTAACCTTCCTTCCATGGAGGAGGTCAAAGGTGCTATTTTTTCCATGAATGGTACTGGTGCGCCTGGCCCTGGCGGTTTTGGTGGTTGTTTCTTCCAAACTTTTTGGGATATTGTTGGTATTGATGTTTTCAATTCTGTGCTTTAATTTTTTCGCTCTGGTTGGATTCTTCCTAACATGAATTCTAATTTGATTGCTTTGATTCCCAAGTTTGTTGGTGCTGAGAAAATTGAGGATTACAGACCTATTGCGCTTGCCAATTTTCAATCTAAGGTGATCACAAAAGTTCTGGCTGATAGGCTCTCCTTGATAGCGCCCAAAATTGTTTCTGAGCAGCAGCGGGGTTTCATCAAGAGAAGACATATTTCTGAGTGTATTTGCATTGCTTTTGAAGCTATCAATATGCTGGATTGTAAGACCTATGGGGGTAATATTGCTCTAAAGTTTGGCATTAAGAAAGCCTTTGATATTGTTGATTGGACCTTTCTAATTAAAGTGTTGCAAGCTTTTGGTTTCAATTCTACTTTTTGTGATTGGATTGTTGTCATTCTACAATTTGCTAAGCTTTCCATTTCTATCAACGGGCATCCTACTGGTTACTTTTCTTGCAAGAGAGGGGTCAGGCAGGGAGATCCTCTTTCTCCTCTCCTCTTCTGTCTTGCAGAGGATGCTCCTAGTAGAGGTATTTCTCTTTTGGTTAACTCTGGCCAGCCAAATCTGATGTCTAGTCCTAGAGCTTGCCCCACTCCCTCCCATGTTTTATATGCGGATGACATCATGGTCTTTTGTAAGGGGACTAAGAAAAACATATCTGTTCTAATGGATTTATTTCATGAGTATGGTGCCATTTCAGGCCAGGTTCTCAGCAGAGAAAAGTGTAAGTTCTTTACAGGCTCTATATCCGCTTCTAGAATTAATGCTCTGAAGGATTTCTTGGGGTTCGCTCTTGGTGCTCTTCCTTGCACTTACCTGGGTGTGCCTCTTTTCAGAGGTAAGCCTAAGTCCACCCATTTGCAGCCCATTGCAGACATGATTAAAAATAAGCTGGCTTCTTGGAAGGGCGCCATGCTTTCTATCATAGGCAGAGTGCAATTGGTGAATTCCGTCATTCATGGCGCGCTTGTCTATAGCTTTCATGTCTATGCTTGGCCGATTGCTCTCCTAAAGAAGTTAGATAATTGGATTAGAAATTTTATCTGGTCTGGGGATATTCACAAAAGGAAAATTTGCACAATTGCTTGGCATAAGGTGCGTGCCCCTGTGGAAGAAGGGGGTCTGGAGCTTCGATCCTTGCGCTCTATTAATGAGGCCACGATGCTCATACTTGCTTGGGATGTTCTTTCTTCGAATCAGTCTTGGGCCAAGCTTCTTAAACCTAGATTTGTGCGCTTTAATAAGCCTATCTCTTATTATGCCAAATCCTCTATCTGACCTGGTGTGAGGCAGTTTATTCAAACCATTCTTCAGGACAGTTTCTGGCACATTGGTGATGGTACTAAAGTAAACTTTTGGTTGGATAATTGGCTTGGCCAACCTCTAGTTGATCGGCTTAACATTCCCTATTCTGCCCACCCTAAATTGAAAGCCACTGTGGCGGACGTTATTTACAACAGCAATTGGAACATCCCCTCCTTTTTCGCCAATATGTTCCCGGATGTTGCTTCTGACATCCAGCAATTGTTGCTTTGCACAAACGTTTGCCAGGATGAGCTAACCTGGAAAGGTAATGACAAGGGTTGTCTTAGCTTTAAAGAGGCTTATCTTCATCTCCTAGATAAAGGGCATCAGACGTACTGGGGTAAGAAAATCTGGAGCCCAATTATTCCCCCCTTAAAATCTTTCCTGGTTTGGCGGATTTTCCATAACAGGTTACCTACAGATGATCAGCTGCAAAAGAGAGGTTGTGTCACGGTTTCTATTTTTTGCCTTTGTAATCAGGCTACGGAGTCAACTAGCCGTTTATTCTTCCATTGCCCTTTCACTTTGAAGCTTTGGAGCTGGCTTTCGTGTTCTTTGGATTGTTTAATTGACTCCTCCTCCATACACTACAACATTTTAGGTTATCAACAACGCCAAAAAACCGTTGTCTTTTGATACGAGAACGATTTTCAAATTGTGGTGAGTTAAGGCGTTGTCTATTCTTTAGGCAACGGTTTTTTCAACCTAAAGGCAACGCTTTACGAAAACCGTAGTCGAAGCTGTGATTTAGAGAACGGTTTTAGAATTTCACAACGGCAACGGTTTTTCACCGTTGCTAGTTGAAAACCATTGTCGTTGGTGTGCTTAAGAGAACGGTTTTTGAGCAGACTACACCAACGGTTGTGCATTGTTGCTACAAGAAAACCGTTGTCGTTGGTGTGCTTTAGAGAACAATTTCGGAATAGCTAACCCAATAGTCGTGCACCATTGTTATAAGAAAACCGTTGTCATTTGTGCGCTTTAGAGAACGGTTTTGTTGTGGGCTACGCAAGCGGTTTGTCATCGTTGGCATTAGAAAATCGTAACAGGTGCTATACAGGTTTAAAAGCGCGCTATGCCAACAATTTTTTGTTATTAGAAAAACGTTGCGTATGTGTCAGCTATATGTTGAGTTAGAGAACGATGTTAAGTCACAGCAATGATTTTTCCTTTAAAAATATAATTTTTTTCTCTTATATCACAATGATTTTGATTATAAGTATAGAAATTTTTTTTTGTCAAATAAAAAAAAATTATATAAAGATATAACTTTACATATCTACCTAAAGGAAAAAAAAACATTCCTTAATTGTCAATTACTATATCATCACTAAAATTATACTGTAATCCAAAAGTAAAAATCATGATAACAAAATCAAATATTTGTGCCTTAAATGTATTTCCTAAGACATAATTTAAGGTTGCGTTTGACCCAGCATTTTTTAGACTTTAAAGCTAAAGTTAAAAGTAAGAGATTTAAAAATAAAGTTAAAGTCGTTTGTTAACTATTGTTTTTTCTTAGCTTAAAAGCTATTTTTAAGTTAAAAGCTGTTTGATTATATATTTTTATAAAAGCTCTGATTTTATTATAAATACAATAAATAAATCAAATATTTAAAAAATAAAAGACAAATTTTTTTTATAAAATGAAAAAATTTATAAAAATCGTATCAAAGAGTTTGGCAAAAATTTTTACAACAGAGAAATTATATATATAGTGCATAAATTATATTAAAAGAGTAAAGAGTTTAATAAATAACTCATAACTAAAAACATCAATAATAAAAAAAAACTCAATGATTTCTATTTTCCATCAACACAGCTGCTATTTGATTTCAAACTCAATCCATATAGCCCATCTTGTACTCTTTTTGGATTATATGAATTCATATCTTTACTAATATTTCTTTCTTCACACTCGGTCACATATAATCATATTTAACAAGGTGATAAAATATTTTGTAAAAGTGCTCATTTTTTTTTTGATTTATAAAGTTCTTATTTTTCTAGTTGATCAAAATAAAATACACTAAACCATTCATTAAATATTCAATGCAAAAAATATACAAAGAATATGGTTGTTAAGGATTTTTTAAAACTCCTGTAAAAATTGGATTTTTTTTAAAAATAAACTATTCATTAGGTATATTCAATATAATCCAAAAATTAATTAGCAATTGAAAGAGTCAATGACCCGTACAATTGCCTCTGTAAAATATAAAGGGGAACTAGTAAATGATGAAGACAAATGACCACGTGGGAACACTGGGTGAGCAAAGAACAAAAAAAAATAAAAAAATGGATAATTAAAAAGATGTGCAAGATTCGAACGATACTACGAGTAAAAAGCTCCGCTAAAGCTATACGAAAGCTGCTCTTGGTGGCTTATTTTAAAGCTACCTTTTTTTATGTTTTTCTTCATGTAAAATAAGCTCCTTTTAATTTTTAGAGCTTCTACCAAATCCTGTTTGGTCCAGCTTCTCCTTAAAAAGAGAAACGAAGCTAAAAATAAGCCGGGTCAAACGCAGCCTAAGTCATCATTCATCACTACCAAAATAATATTGTTCTTCGAAATAAATTTCATGTCACTTAACCATCAAGATTTATGTCTTCATCTTCTACTTCAAAATGTTGACCTTCTCCGTCTGTGCCACCATTATCCATCTACAAAATAAAAATAACATAATCAATAAGGTATATATGAAAGATACAATGTCATGACAACTAAATGATTTTGCGTTCAAATATCACAAAGTTTTCAACTTTCCTGAGCCAACAAAACATGCAACCATATCTTCAAACCATCAAAATCACAACACTCAAAACTCTCAAAATGAATAGAAACATGAAGACTTGCATTTATATTAATCTCTCTTTATTACCCAAAGCCTCACAAAACAAATGCTACACCAGTTTAGGTTCAAAATAAAAATGTTACACACTAATTCATCAAACCAAGTACACCAAATTTACAATAGTGTTGAATTTTAGCATGCAATTTACGTACCAATTCATCAAACCAAGTAAGCACACCAAATTAACAATAGTGCATAATTTTTTGTAAGGATTCACATACAAAATACCACTCCAATTTGAACCTTTAATTCAACAACACAATGCAGAATTTTTATACACTTGTTTCACATCCAATTGCATTCCAATACATACATCTCCTCTATCCCTTTAGTGCAGAATTTTATACTAAATAGTATTTAAGCTTAGATACTTTTCAATCATAATAGTTATCACACTTATAGAACCAATTGAAATGCAAGTAACAGCAAGTCCCCTTTGCAGCAACAACACTTAATCTTTTAATTTGTTAGACCATTCCTACAAACAAGCATAATATAGTGGGAAGCTCCACTTTGACATATCCACGAGCAGCCAACAAAAGGAAGACAAAAAGGAGACCAAACTAAAGCACATATGACACATTATCTTTTCCAATATACTTCATGAGATTGAAGAAAATCATGACAGCTCCAAGACAACTCTGTCTTCAAAAGGTTGCTCCAATGAGTAACGTGGCTATTAATCCAAATGCAAAAGCCAATATAACAACCCAAATTCCTGCTAAAAGCATTCTTTGAAGATCAAAATATGCCCAAGGAAAATAATATGACTTGCTGCCATCTTTCCTTATTTGACATATATCTTGCTCCCCATATACAAAAATAAACTCTTCTACCACTTTAACTAATTTGACAGCAACCACAGATTTTTAATTAATCATTTTGTAGAAAGGATGCCTCCATACAACACAATGCAGTATGCTCTTACCTCATAAATTCAACATATATGGTAGTTTAAAACTAACGCTTAATACTTTGTATGATGATTGAGCAAGCCATATTAATTTTATATAGAAAAATATAAAATTATAAAAACTTTCTAAACATGGAAGATACAGTACTAAAGGCAGCCATATTAATTTGTTAAAAACACATTAAAGCTTTCTTAACTTTGGAAATAAGTAATCCTTTTATATATTGAATTTTCTGTTACAATTAATGTCACAATGTTGTTTGAGGATAGGATTCTAAAGAGTACGTAACTAATGAGTTTTTATCCACCATGAACATATAAATAATACAGATTACAACTTATTTAGAAAAGAAGTTGTTAGAATTATCCAAATATTGAGTTAATTTCCAAGTCACATAAGAAATAAACCCACCAACTACACAATATTTTGAACTTTTAGTAAATGCAGAAAGAAGTTCGGGAACGCCTATTTGATTTTTTTTTTATTTTTTATTTTTTTATTTTTTGCAGTTCTTAACTAAGGAACATGATGTATGAAATCTCCAGTTTCTAGGATATCCAAGGAATTAATATAATAATTAAAATTGATATTAAAGTGCAGACAATTGTTTTTGCCATGACAGGGACGAGCAACATAACTAAAAGAGAATTCAATTCTTCCTAGAACAAGGCCCAACCCAGAAACATACATCAAATAAGGTCACTCGCATCTGCCTAAGCCAAAAAGATATGTAGCATCTCCTAAGAATGTTATTGAAATGCAGTAAGTCAGTAGCAAACATACAATATGCAATCAGAAATAGCCTATCTTAGTTTTCGCTTTAATTTAGTTTCTTCAGAAAGCCTATCAGAAACACCCTATCAGAATAAAAACGCTAGAAACAATTTAGTTTTTCTCCCTCTTACAGAACAAGCCTGTCTTAAACAGCATTAACCGTTTCCTTTAAACTAGTGGAAAATTGATCATGCTCAACTTCAATATGCATTCAGCTCAGAAATATCCAAGGTCAAGCTCAATAAATGTCGAGATGAAAACTTAATTTTCCCCACCCCTAGCTCACAGTCTACAACAAACAGGGAACCAGCAAACACACCTAATTCAGGCCAACCAGATAACACCACAATGTTTTTTTTTTTTTTTTTTGTGAGCAGAAATACCACAATTCTAATAACATTGCAGAAGCATAAGCTTTGGTTGCAATTACACAGTATATCAGTCTTTTTTCTATTTCATTCAACCCTAAGCTCCACAATGACGAATTGATTCAAGGGTACTGTGAAACAGCCAAAATAAGTAGAAAACATTACTTGGATTTTACCCTTATGTTTTTAGAAATTCTAAATTATAATTTAACATTTTGGTAGCTGTATAAGAGAACAGGAATACTAATCTTATGCGCTACATGACAATAATATAAATTTGTTGATAAAGTTGCATCCAATTTCATAGACCATGTAAAATAGATTAAAATGGTTTATAAAATCAAACTTATGTTAAGCAACATACAAGAACATGCTAAGCAATTCAAGCATACAAAAATATTATAGATTAACCCTTCTACTCAAAGCTTGCGAGCCCCATCCATTCACAACATACAAGAACATGTTAAGCAATTCAAGCATACAAAAATCAATCAATACAAGTGAAATACCTCTCTAACTACAGCAGAGAGAGTAGAATCAGAATAATTTTTCAAAGTCTTAAATCAATTGGGGGTCCTCTCAGCAACAAACCTACAATTCCAAAAGCTTTCAAAAGTTCAGCAAACCCAGAAATAAATAAAACACAAACAAATTTGATTGGATAAGGAGAACATTCACAGAGACGGAGGCCAAATGTTGTTCGCAATTTTCGTCAATGGAGAAGTACACGACCCCAAGTGCTTTGCTTCAGATTCTCGAGTCTTGCAGATGACAGTGTGTGTCGCACGGCTAGGGCATGCGACAATGTGCGCAACCACTTTCCGGGAGCGGTGGAGAAGCGAGACTGCCAGAGAGAAAACTGTTAGGAAACTACGCAAAATTTTCCCATGGTCAGATTAGTGGAAGAGCGAAAAATAAATGCGGAAGCACACACACAAATTGATAATGGAGTTCGGCCAATTATGCCTACGTTTCCGGGCTGCTGCAGACCTTATATTGAAAAAGGAAATATACACTGTGTTTACAAACACTCACACTCTCTCCCAAAACCCTTAACCCAATTACATCCAAGGAAATATTTCTCTCTAAATATTTCTCACTTTTCTCTCGGTGTTCACTGCTTGAATTTTTCTCAAGGTTGGAATGAATTTTTGTTTCATTTCTCGGCTTTTTATAGGCACTGTCCGTTGAAAAATTTGCACCGCATGCAAATATAGTTGGCACCATATTTATTTGGTTTGACTTTTAGTGGGTGGATGTGCAAAAAATTCTTCTTCCTCCTTTTGGTGCAGTTGCAGAGGATCTTGAAAAAAATTTACCGCTTCCCTTTTTTTTTCTTTCCATCAGCGCATCCTTTGCTGATGCCATAGAAAAATTGGGATGCACCATTCGGTGCAATTAATTTGGGTAGGTGGGGAGCTGATCTTTGACTAACAATCTCCCACTTGAAGACTGATTTCAATCGGTCTTCACACCTCAATCAAGCGGCCAGACTTCCCTGCATTATTTGAAGCGAGCCAACTGAAGTTGAGCACAACTTCAGTTTGTCGATAGTCACCACCTTTGTCAACATGTCTGCTGGGTTCTTACTTCCTTGAATCTTCTTCAACATTAACACCTCATCCTCAAGCAGAGATCTGATGAAGTGATAACGAAGACCAATGTGCTTTGTTCTGGAGTGAAATGCTGAATTCTTTGCTAGATGTATTGCACTCTGACTATCACTGTGCAAAACACTCTTCTCTTGGATGAAACCCAACTCTGTTAACAATCCTTGAAGCCATATCAGTTCTTTGCTAGCTTCTGTTACTGCTACATACTCAGCCTCTGTAGTGGATAAAGCAACAATCTTTTGTATCCGCGACATCCAACTAACTGTTGTAGTACCGACAGTGAATATATAACCAGTGGTACTTCTTCGGTGATCGACTTCACCTCCAAAGTCTGCATCTACGTAGCCTTGTACTTGTAATTCACCTTTACCAAAGTACAAACACTTCTCTGTGGTGCCTCGTAGATACCTCAAAATCCATTTCACTGCTTCCCAATGAGCTTTACCTGGATTTGACATAAACCTGCTAACTACTCCCACTGCATGGCCAATGTCTGGCCTCGTACAGACCATTGCGTACATCAAACTTCCAATGACTGAAGCATACAGAATCCTAGCCATGTATTCTATTTCTTCCTCCGTCTGAGGGGACTGATCCTTGGATAAGCGAAAATGACTAGCCAAAGGTGTGTTAACCGGTTTGGCGTTGCCCATGTTGAATCTTTGCAAAACACGGTTGATGTACTTCGCCTGAGATAACTGCAAAATTCCTCTTTGCTTATCTCTCGTGATTTGCATTATAAGGATCTTCTTTGCAGGACCTAAGTCCTTCATGTCAAACTCCTTTGACAACTGCATCTTCAAGTTTCTGATCTTGTCCATAGCTGAACCTGCTACTAACATATCATCGACATAAAGTAACAAGATGATATAACTGGACTTATATCTCTTGAAGAAACAACAGTGATCGGCGTTGCACTTCTGGAAACCTTCCTTGTGCATGAAGCTATCAAACTTCTTGTACCACTGTCTCGGAGCTTGTTTCAGGCTATACAAGCTTTTCTTTAATCTGCACACCATATTTTTATTTCCATCTTCTGAGAAACCTTTAGGTTGGTGCATATAGATCTCCTCATCTAAGTCTCCATGAAGAAATGCTGTCTTCACGTCCAACTGCTCAAGGTAGAGCTCTTCGCTTGCAACAATACTTAACACTGACCTGATAGTATTGAGCTTCACAACTGGAGCAAAAATTTCGGTGTAGTCAACTCCTTCCTTTTGCTGGAATCCTTTGATAACTAGTCGGGCTTTATATCTCTTGGAGCCATCATTCTCCTCCTTCACCCGATACACCCATTTGTTGTGAAGTGCCTTCTTTCCCACGGCTAACTCAGCTAGTTCCCATGTTTGATTGGAGATCAAAGACTTCATCTCATCTTTCATGGCAAGCTCCCACTTGCTAGCATCTGCGGTCTGACATGCTTCTGCAAAGTTTTCAGGCTCCCCTCCATCAATTAACAACATATAGTCCATGTATCTCCTATTGGGCACAGGAACTCGAGAAGACTTTCTCACTGCCGGAGCTGGAGTAGGAGGTTCTACTGTGTTAAACTGTTGTCTGCTACCTGGATCAGTTGATTCCTCTGACTGAGGATTCTCAACCATAGGACTTTCTGGGACATCGTCCACCTCTGCATACACTGGCCCACTCTGTTCTGAGTTGCTGGTGTTTGTGTTATGTCTGTCCTTGTACATCACTCTTTCATTGAAGATCACATCTCTACTGCGGGTCATCTTTTTGTTTTCATCATCCCAAAGGCGGTAGCCAAACTCATCCTCACCATAGCCGATGAAAGTGCACTTCTTCGATTTGGGATCAAGCTTATTCCTACATTGATCACTGATATGCACATATACTACACAGCCGAAAACTCTAAGATGTGAGAGTTTTACCTCTTTTCCGCTCCATACCTCTTCTGGTATTCTGTGCTCCAATGGTACTGATGGACCTCGGTTGATCAAGTAAGCTGTTGTGTTGACTGCTTCTGCCCAGAACTGCTTCGGTAAGCCTGACTGCACCCACAAGCTTCTGGATCTTTCAGTCAACGTTCGATTCATATGCTCAGCTACACCATTGTGTTGAGGCATACCTGGCACGGTCCTCTCCATTCTGATCCCGTGCTCATAGCAGAACTTCTTGAATATGGTGTCTTCATATTCACCACCATTGTCGGTTCTGAGCTTTTTGATCTTTAACCCTGTTTCATTTTCTACCATGGCTTTCCACATCTTGAAAGCCTCAAATACTTCAGACTTATGTTTCAGAAAGTATACCCATACCTTCCTAGAGTGATCATCGATAAAATTCACGAAGTATTGCTTCCCACTAATGGATGAGATAGTCGTTGGACCCCAAACATCAGAGTGAACAAGCTCAAGTTTATCTTTCTTTGGGGTTCTTCCACTTGTCTGAAAGCTAACTCTTTTCTGCTTTCCAAGTATGCAGTCTTCACACATGTCAATTTCCACTGACTGAAGACCTGGCAATTTGCCCTTCGAGTGCATGATCTTCATCCCTTTCTCACTCATATGGCCTAGTCTCTGGTGCCACAGATTGGGATTTTCATTTGCTGCAACTGCAATCAAATGGCATGCTCCTGCTGTGTTGTAAAGAGTATCACTCTTTCTGCCATGAGCAATTGTCATTGCACCCTTTGAAATCTTCCAATGATCGTAGTGGAAGGCGTTGTGTAGCAAATCATCGGCCAATCGCCTATTGAGATTAAGTTCTTCGTCAGTCGGGAATATGTCGACATTTTTCAATTCCCATCTGGACAGTTCAACTTAATCTTCACTACACCTTCTTGAAACAATCTCACAAGATTGTTCGTTACCAAGGTAAACTTTACCAAGGTTTCCGGGTACATAATTCTAGAAGAATTCTTTCTGCGAAGTGGCATGAAAAGATGCTCCAGAGTCTAATACCCAAGACTCTTCCTTGCTCTCCAAAGAGCATATCAACGCATCACCTCCTCCTGAGGTGGAAGCAACATTTGCCTCGTCCTTCGCCTCCTGGTTCTTCGGTGGACTCCTGCATTGATTTTTGTAGTGCCCGGTCTTCCCACAATTCTGACACTCGATAGTCTTCGAGTTGGAGTTTTTGGAACTATGATGATTTCTGGATTTGGACCGCCTGCCCTTTGATTTGCCGCGTCCATTTCCTCTAGTTGAATTTCTTCCCCTTGACTCTGTATGCAATACTGAAGAGGATGAAGATTCACCCGACTCTCTCCGTCGGATCTCTTCGCTGAGAACTAGATTACGAACATCATCTTATTTCAACTTATTGTTTCCCATTGAGCTACTCACAGCTGTGACAGTTGCATTCCATCTCTCTGGAAGAGAAGACAAAAGTATCAATGCTCGTACCTCATCATCAAATTCGATTCCAACTAAACTCAACTGGGTTGTGACTAAGTTGAGTTCATTGAGATGTTGCACTACCGATGCACCTTCCGCCATCCGCAAGTTAAACAACCGTCTCATCAAATGAACTTTGTTTGAGGCCGACGGCTTTTCATACATGTTGGAAAGAGCCTTCATAAGATCCGCCGTGGTCTTTTCTTTCGCAATGTTAAACGCAACATTACGGGATTGTTAGGATTTTGGCAAGCGTACCAAAATACCGAAGTTTACAGTGATAAGTAGGGTTGTCGTATCCACAGGGAATCGTGTAATACTCGGTTAATTCACACTTATACTAATTAAGTCCAAAAGATCTATGTACATATATATTCACAAAATATCTCATGTTTTTAGATTAAGAGTTTCTAACATACAAATTCTATGTTTTAAAGAAAATAAACACTAATGAGTAAAGCGGATTGATGATAGTCTTGGAAACGAGTTGGGATTGGATTTCATCAACCTCACCACTTATGAATTCGATACTCATATACGACTATTTTCATTACCAATGATATTACGAATGAAGTTTACTCAATTACCAATTCCTTAGTAAAGGAGATTCTAAGCTCTTCACTTTAAATAACAATTCCTTGATTATTCAAAGAGATTACTTGCATTAAGATTAGCATTCAAAAGTAACTAATGAATCAAGCTCTATTCCTAGTAACAAAACTCATTAGGTAATTTCATTCAAATCTAGAATTAGAAAGTATTTTCCAATCACAATCTAACTCACAAATCTAAATATGAGTGATCAAGTCATATAAAGCATTAAACATAGAATAAAATCACTATCATTGATAAGAAGAGATAGCATATAATTGTAAAGAAATTACATAGAAGTTTGGTTGATTACATCCAAATCCCAACTACAAAAGAGTTAGCTACTCATTATCATGAGAGCCATATACATATACCATGAAAGATGAAAGATAGTGTCCCTTTGATTCCCCAAAGGTTCTCTTCTTTTCTCCCCCTTCGATTCCTCTCTCTTCGTAAGATCCTTCAAAGCTGAAATGAATTGTCCTTTCATATTGCTCCAATTCAATAAAACAGAGTTTAAACCGCTTAGAATTTGCTCAGCTCCAAGGATTTCGCTTGGCTGCATAGCATTCTTCATCTTTGAAGAAGCGTCGTCGCTTAAGCGTGACATTTTCGCTCAAGCGAATTTGAGTCGGTTTGCAGGTAACAATTCTGTGCCAGATTCGCTTGAGCGAGTGTTCCTGGCTTGAGCGAAAATTGGACAGCTTTGATTCCTTCTTTGATTTGCCTCAATTCAACCTACATAAATTTAACAAGGAATTTTGGATGAATTCTAACATCATTAAAAACATAATACTCTAATAAAAATATTTACAAATACTAACTTGAGGTAAGAAAACATCTTTTAATTCAAACAAATGAGTTAATAAATGCCATAAAAAGCTCTAAAAATGTAAGTAAAATTGGCACTTATCAACTCCCCCCAACTTAGCATTTTGCTTGTCCTCAAGCAAAAGTCAACACATCAAAATAGAGTTATCATGACCCAAACTATTTACACAAAAGAAGACATGGTTTGAAAACAATCAACTGCACGGAAAGTTTCACTGCTGGACTGATATTGAATGATGTCTTAAAATGAAATCCATAACCAAGATACAAATGTACAATCCTATTAGCAGTCATTGAATTCACAATTTGCAGTCAATCAATCAGAGAATAACATAATTTCCTCACATCAAAGTGTTTCACTCAATAACATGGCCAAGGTGAGTATTTCTCTCATCCATACACTGCAGCCACACAAAATCAAATTTGTTTTTCATCTCAAATATTGTGTCACAAAGTACATAATCAAGCATGGATCACTAAGGTCTTTCAAAGGTTGAAATGTGGCCTGGCTACAAAGGAATTTGGTTTTTCTGGATAAGCACTAATCACCTTCAAAGATTAAGAGAGCATATGATATTAACTACATTCTTCCAAAATAATAACCATAACCCTCTATTCTCTTGAACAACCAAATATGTCTAAATCCTTTGTTTACATACAACTCCTTCTCCTTCTTTTTCTTTCTCTCTGTTTTTCTATTTTTTTTTTTAACATATATGCATATGTACAAAATTGATATTTCAAAAACAGATAGAAAATTTTTAATTTTTTAATTTTTAATTTTTTTAATTGTAATCAACAACCTTAACCTTGATTTACCTTCAAATGCTTCCCCTTTACAAATGCAAACCGAAATAAATTCCCAAACTTATATACAATGGAAACAATCTATTCAGTCCATAGTAAATACCAAATGCTCTCTTCATCCTATTAGGTAGGGGTGAGAATTTGGTTTTTCTTTTAAGCTCAAAAGGGAATTTGTTCTCATGAAAAACATAACTTTTTAGGCTCAAAAGGGGTATCAAAGGTTATATTCACATCATGCATGGTTAGCTTTTTTTTGGGCCCAAAGGCTTGATCACACAAAAAAATTGCCTTGATCCTTTCCATGCATCATATATACAAAGTGACTATCAGAGAATTAAGCAAAATCAACTAGCATGAATAACAGTGATGACTCTCAATGCATTTAATTCTGGATGCTCAAAACCCACAAACTTAAGGCTCATGTATTCCCTGCTTGATGACTGTTTCATGTTACTCTCTATGACTAACCGTTGAACTATGCGACATGTATCAAGGCTATACTATTCATGTATACCACCATTTTTCTTTTTCAGTCATTCAGTTCAGATTCAATTCATCATCATGCATCAGTTTTGACAATTGATTTTTTTCAAACCATAGTCACCCAAAAAATTTTGGGTCAACAAAATGTTCAACACAGAGATTCAAAACAAACACAAAAACTACAACTACCAAAAGCAATAAAAGATAAGGGATGAGAAATTATCAATCTCCAAGGATGTCATTCATGAAGTCCTCCTCATTCAGCTCCTCTCCGCCATCATCTCCACCTTGTCCTTCATTTCCAGCTTCAGCAGCTTCCCCTTCATTTAGGCCATGCAACATGTGCAGCAAACATATCTGGTGTGGGCCATGGAAACAAGTTAGCATCTTCTTGATGCTGATGCAAAGTGAACCGGTAGAAGGAGTCGTTCAAGCTTGTGTATGCCCTATGGTTGGCAGCCTGTTGTTGCTCTAAATGTGTGAGATGAGCAGTGAGGCGAGTCTCCATGGGAGTCATTGGAATCATTGGAGGCTGCCTAACAGGTGCAGGTTGGGTAGAGCTTTCTCCAAGTTCTTGCTCTGCTGGATTAAGACAGTAATTCCTGATAAAACTTGCATTGATTGGCATCCTCAGTTTGGTTTTTGGATGGCTCGGGACATCAACACCATGAGCCAAACACAATGCAGTTATCAATGCCGGGAAGCCCAATGGTTTCTTAGGCTGGTCGGAAAGAACAAAGTTGTGTATTTCCGCCAAAATTATGGCAGCAACATCTGTATTCTTCTTTTTCATGATGGCATAAATGAGGAAAGCTCGTAGGATTGGGATGTCTGAAGTATCAGAATTAGGAACTATGTTGGAAAGCATGAAGCTAGTCCAAATTTGGGTTAGCATTCTCATATTAGCTCTTTTAATTCTCAATGGCTGACTTTGCGCATTGACCTCATAAGTCCTACCGGGAAGACACAAAAACTTAGCCACATCCATTGCTGTCAATCCTCGTAGAGTATGCCTCTGGTCCATTTGAATCTGATAGGAACACTTCTCTCCCTCTTTCAAAGGAAGGGGATTCCCCAAAAGATCACTGATAGCATTTCGATCATAAGGAATCCACTTGGTCCTCACCCAAGATTTTCTGGTCTTGGATCCCCTTTTTATTGGCCAGGCATTGGCATAGAATTCTTTGATAATTTCTTCATTAATTGACTCCACAGGTGTGGCCAGCTTTTCCCATTTTCTCCTTCTGATTTCATTCAAAAACTCGACATATTCCCCCTCATCTAACTCCACTTTCCGTTCACACAACAAGTCACGTACCTCAACCATCAAATACCTTTGTTGTGTAGAACGGCTTATGAATCTTCGTCTGTTGAGTGGTTCCATAGGCATTTGCGGAAGGTCCATTGGTTCTTCCATTGGTTCATCCTCATGAGAAGTCGCTTCGGATGCTTTGCCCTTTCTTTTCTTGCTTGATGGTATTTGGTGAACTGCTTTCCTTGGAGGCATCCTGAAATAATTAGAACCAATGCAAAACATGCTTTCCCCATTAGAATTTGTAATCAAACATTAAGCACAATGAACATTTTACCCTAACAATGCTGTCATTTCAACAAATACTTTAAAAGCATCATTTCAAACAACATTGCCAAAGCATCATTTCAAGCAGAACCAACAGAACCAGCATTGTCAAAGCATTCTTTTAACATCAATAGGACATCATTTCAAATGGCAGCATTCATCAACAGTGATGCAATTTTGTCCCAACATTCTTACAACACCATTCCCTAATTATTCCACAATTTTGCCCCAAACCCAACCTAATTTCAAAAATTGTATAGACATGCATGTGGGTTGTGGAAATCCAAACAAACATTGAAGCCTAAACATAGTGAAACAAGAAAAATTCAAGCATTCATCAAAACAAGCCAACATTATTCACAACTTAAGCCAAAAACGAACGAAAATCACTTACTTGAGTAACTGGAACAGTGATGGGAATGATGAAAATGCACAGAGAGACGAGTGCGTGAGGTGCTGAGAATGATGAGTTAAGTGAAATGAAGAGAGACGAGAGTAATGAAGAAATGCTTTGAGAATGATGGGTTGCGTGAAATGAAGAGTGGGAGAAATGGGTTGGGAGTGCCCTATTCGTGGGAAGGAGAAATGAGGGTGGAAGTTGTGCTTGTTCGTGGATTGGGTTTTTTTTTCATTTAAGACACAAAATTAAAGAGTCTCGCTTAGCCCATCTCACTCGCTTAAGCGAGATTCACTCAGAAGTGAATGGCTTGAGACTTGCGCTAAGCGACTGGTTTTCGCTTAAGCGAAAATGACTCAGACTTGTGCTCTCTAAAAAATTGTTTCATGCGCTAAGCGAGTGATATTCGCTTAAGCGAAAATAGCTCAGAAAAATTAGTTCCCAGGCTTTGTTTCTGGTGCTGAGCGAGTGAGTTTCGCTTAAGCGAAAATAGCAGACAAAATTTTTCACTAATTTTTCTGCATAATTCGCTTAAGCGAACATGAGTGGCTTAAGCGAATATGGGACATAATTTCACCCTTTCCAAAACCTTAAAAATTTTCTTCCAATTTTCACAAAACCACTTCAAGACTCATGACACCAAATGAACACTAACACATTAAAACATTGGATTTAAACAACTCATCCACCAAAATCACTAAGAAAACACAAACTAAAAATCAAAACACACAAGCTAAAAGATTAAAAAGGGATACAAAATTGGGTTGCCTCCCAATAAGCGCTTCTTTAACGTCATTAGCTTGACGTTGGATGTGTCTTCAAGGGTCAGCTAGATGAATCACCATGGTGAGCCTTTCAACTTCACCACCTAAGTAGAGCTTGAGCCTTTGCCTATTTACAGTCCAACTTCTCTTTGATGATGGATCCTCCAATTCAATTGCACCATATGGTCTTACCTCTTTGACAATAAATGGCCCTGACCATTTTGATTTCAGCTTTCCAGGAAACAATCTCAGCCTAGAATTAAACAATAAAACTTGTTGGCCTGGCCTAAATTCCCTCTTCAAGATTTTCTTGTCATGATAGGCTTTGACCTTTTGCTTGTAATGCTTGGAGGATTCATAAGCTTGTAATCTCATTTCTTCAAGCTCATGAAGTTGTAATTTTCTTTTTTTACCAGCTGCCTTAGGATCAAAATTCAAGAACTTTAGAGCCAAAAATGCTTTGTGCTCTAATTCAACTGGGAGATGACATGCTTTCCTGTACACCATCTGAAAAGGAGAAAGGCCAATAGGAGTTTTGAAAGCTGTCCTATAAGCCCACAAGGCATCATCCAACTTCATGGCCCAATCTTTTCTTGAAGAAGCAACTGTTTTCTCCAAGATTCTCTTAATCTCCCGGTTTGAAACCTCAGCTTGGCCATTGGTTTGAGGATGATATGGAGATGCTACCTTGTGCTTTACACTGTAATGCTCCAAGACTTTCTTTAATTGTTGATTGCAAAAGTGAGATCCTCCATCACTTATCAAAACTCTCGGAGTGCTAAACCTGGTAAAGATATTTTTCTTTAAAAATCTGATCACAGTTTTGGCATCAGCTTTGGGTGTAGCCATTGCTTCAACCCACTTGGTAACATAGTCCACTGCCACCAGAATGTATTCATTTGAGTAAGAGGATGACAAGGGTCCAACAAAGTCAATTCCCCAACAATCAAAAGCTTCTACTTCAAGAATATTCTGCAGTGGCATTTCATGTCTTCTTGTAATGCTCCCAGACCTCTGACAATTGTCACATCTTTGCACATGATCATGAGCATTCTTGAATAGAGTGGGCCAATAAAAACCTGATTGAAGGACCTTTGCAGCAGTCCTTTCACCATTATAATGCCCTCCATAAGGAGAGTTATGACAGTGCCACAGAATATCCCTTGACTCCTCTGTTGTTACACACCTCCTTAGCAAATTATCAGCCCCAAGTTTGAATAAGTAAGGATCATCCCACACGAAATAATTGGCGTCTCGAAAGAATTTCTTTTTCTGGTGCCAGTTAAAATCTTCAGGAATTACACCAGCAGCCTTAAAGTTCGCCATATCTACAAACCAAGGTCTTTCTTGCATCGAAAAAAGTTTTTCATCAGGAAATTCTTCCAAGACCTCCAATTCTTTTGTGGTCACCTCATTATTCACCAATCTAGACAAATGATCAGCTACTAGATTCTCACTTCCTTTTTTATCTTTGATCTCCAAATCAAATTCTTGCAACAACAAAATCCATCTAATAAGTCTTGGCTTAGAATCATATTTGGTTAACAAATATTTAATAGCAGCATGATCAGTATATACAATGACTTTGGAACCAATAAGGTAAGACCTGAATTTTTCCAAAGCATACACAATTGCAAGCAATTCTTTTGATTGTTGCATAGTTAACTTGAGTTTCATTCAACACTTTACTTGCATAATGCACAAAGATGAAAAACCTTATTTTTTCTCTGACCAAGAACTGCTCTACCGCATAATCACTAGCATCACACATTAATTCAAAATCAAATTTCCAATCAGGAGCTGTGATTATGGCTGCATAAATCAGTTTTTGTTTCAAAAGCTCAAAAGCGATAAGGCATGCATTATCAAATTTAAAAGAAGTGTCCTTATTGAGGAGATTGCTCAATGGTTTAGCAATCTTGGAGAAATCTTTGATGAAGCGCCTGTAAAATCCTGCATGTCCCAAGAAGCTTCTGATTCCTTTGACATTTATTGGTGGAGGAAGCTTCTCAATAACTTCTATCTTGGCTTTGTCAACTTCAATACCTCTGGAAGATATCTTGTGGCCTAACACAATGCCTTCTGTCACCATAAAGTGACATTTCTCCCAATTCAGAACCAAATCCACACACCGATTTAGAATGGTATTCAGATTTGCCAAGCAAGATTCAAAGGAATGACCAAAAACAAAAAAGTCATCCATGAAAACCTCAATGCACTTCTCAACCAGATCAGAAAATATGGCAAGCATGCATCGTTGAAAAGTGGCTGGTGCGTTGCAAAGCCCAAATGGCATCTTTTTATATGCAAAGACACCAAAAGGGCATGTGAAGGCTGTCTTTTCTTGATCCTCAGGTTCCACTGCAATTTGATTGTATCCCGAGTACCCATCCAAGAAACAATAAAAAGCTTGACCTGCCAATCTTTCCAACATCTGATCCATAAAGGGTAATGGAAAATGATCCTTTCTAGTTGCTTGATTCAGCTTCCTGTAATCAATACACATTCTCCAACCAAAGGACGATGCAGTCGGAATCAATTCATTTTTCTCATTATGGATGACCGTCATTCCACCTTTCTTTGGAACTACTTGAACTGGGCTTACCCAAACCTTTGTCGAAATGGGTAAATCATCCCAGCGTCAAGCAATTTTATCACCTCCTTTCGAACTACTTCTTTCATAGTTGGATTGAGGCGTCTTTGAGGTTGAGCTACCAGCTTAAAGTCTTGTTCCATAAGGATCTTATGCATACAATATGAAGGACTTATGCCTTTAAGATCAGAAAGATTCCAGCTAATTGCTCCTTGATTCACCTTCAACACTTTAATCAATTCTTCCTCCTCCTTGCTTGATAAAGATAGCGATAATCAACTGGTTTCTTGCTCCCTTCTCAAGAAAAATATATTTTAAATGTGGAGGCAACATTTTCAGCTCCAATTTTTTATCTTGCAACTTGCCTTCACCCTTCAATTCTTCTATCACAACTTCATGTAAAGAAACTTCTTTGAATGTGTCAAGATCTTTCAAGCATTTTCCAATCTCCTTTTCTTCTTCTTCATTCAGCACATCAAAGGCATCAATTAAAGCTTTCTCCAAAGGACTTGAAGTATGCAACTCCTTACTTGCCTTAAAAAACACTTCATCAAGAACATCTACTCTAAAACATTCCCCATTGTCATTGGGATGTTTCATAGCTTCAAAGACATCGAAATTGATTTCATCTCCTTGAACTCTCACCTTTAACTTGCCATCATCAACATCAATTAAAACTTTGGCAGTTTTCATGAAAGGCCTACCCAAAATAAGAGGAACTTCTTTATCTTCCTCCATCTCCATCACCACAAAGTCCACTGGAAACATGAATTTATCTACCTTCACAAGCACATCTTCCACAACACCATGAGGTCGTTTGATTGATCTGTCAGCTAACTGTAATGTCATCCTTGTAGGTTTGATTTCTACCTCCCTCTCACCAATTCTTTCTAGCATAGAGAGAGGCATAAGATTGATGCTTGCACCTAAGTCTAGGAGTGCCTTACCAACAGATAAACATCCTATAGTGATAGGAAGAGTAAAGCTTCCAGGATCCTTTGATTTCTGAGGCAATGATTTCTGAATAATTGCACTGCAACCAGCTTCCAGTTCAATTGTTTCTTCTTCTGTAAATCTTCTCTTCTTAGTTAAGAGTTCTTTCATGAACTTAGCATAAGCGGGCATCTGCTCCAATGCTTCAGCAAATGGAATGTTGATCTGCAGTCTTTTGAAAATATCAAGAAATCTTGCAAATTGTCTTTCTTTCTCCTTTCTTGTTGGAGCATGAAGATAAGGAAGATGTTTGACTGGAGGACTCTTCAATTTTTCTTCTTTAGTTAACTGCTTCTTCCTTTTCTTCTCCTCAATTTGTTTTTTCTCCAACTCTTCTTCTTTTTCTTGTTCACTCTCTTTTTCTTTTTCATTTTTTTCACCCTCTTTATTCAACTCTACTCCTTTATCACTCTCTTTTTCTTTTTCATTAACAACCTTCTCTTCAACTTCCAGATTCTCTCCAATACCCTTTCCAATCACAGTACCTCTCCTTGTTGTAATGGAATTACAATGCTCTGTATTACCTTTCTCCCTTGGATTAACCTGTGTATTAGCAGAAAAGTTACCTTGATTTTGTCCAGCCAGCTGCTTTGCCAATTGTCCTACCTGTACTTCAAGGTTCTTAATGGAAGCTTCTGTATTTTTCTGATTGTTCATGGAGGCTTGCATAAACTGAGTAAGAGTATCTTCCATCTTAGACATCCTATCAGGTTGAGTAGGTCTATTTGAAGGTCCAGCATCTTGTCTCCATCCAAGGTTAGAATTTGGATTTGGTCTCCAACCTTGAGAGTAATTGTTAGAATAATTGCCTTGCCTTCCTTGATTGCCCAAGTAATTTGCTTGCTCCTCTTGTGTTGCATCTGGGGTTGAACAATGGCCATTTGGATGATCTCCTTGACAAAAATCACATCTTTGAATCTGTTGAGAGGAAGAGCTTTGCATACCCTGTAGCTGTTGTGGAAGCTTAGACATTTGCTTCGTCAATGCTTCAAGCTGTTGAGTCATAAGTTTGTTCTGAGCTAGAATGGCAGTTTGAGTGTCCAAATCTCATGACTCTCTCTTATGTATGGAACTTTTGTCATGTTGAGCTTGATGATCATTTGCAGCTATCGCATCGATGATAGTTATCGCTTCCTCAGAGCTTTTTGACATCATTGAACCTCCAGCTGACGCATCTAAAATCATCTTCGTTTGAGGTCTCAATCCATTGCAAAATATGTGCAGCTGAGCTATATCATCAAAGCCATGATTAGGACATTTTCTCAACAAAGCTTTATATCGCTTCCATGCTTCACACAATGGTTCATCGACTCCTATGAAAAAGTAGCAATGGCAGATTTTGCACTAATATATCTAGATGGTGGGAAAAATCTGGCTAAGAATTTTTCTTCAACATCTTCCCTTGTGGTAAGACTCTGATTTGGATGGGATTGAAGCCAAGTCTTGGCTTTTCCTGTCAATGAAAATGGAAACAGCCTCAGATAGACAGCTTCTTCATCATCTTCGGAAAATCCCATTGTACCACACAACTCATAAAAGGTGGAGAGGTGAGTGTATGGGTCTTCATGGTCTAAGCCTGCAAACTGATTTGAATTAATCAAACTTAACAAAGCTGGCTTCATTTCCATTGTAACACCCAGTTTTTGGAGCGCTATTGTTCTAATGAACCTTTTGAAAGTGGAACACGCTGCTTGCATGATTTCAAAAATAGGGACCCTTTTTTTTTCTTTTTAAAACTTCCTTTAAGAAAATAGCAATCAGAGTATTGCGACATTTCCGAAAGGCGGTGAATAATTAAAGACAACAAAATCAATAGTAGCAACCATGCAGATAATTTTATTAAATCATCTCACATAACAATCCAAGTCTGGAAAACATAATACGATTATTACAACATTGTAATTAGAAAGAGTACACACCCTATAACTGGTCTACACGTTACAACCTTTACTAGTCCTCTAGTAAATTCAGACTGACACACAAGTCGGATAGCCAGATAGGACTATCCTCAGCTACGTTTGACAGCAACCTCGAACACTCTGCAGTCCTCGTCATCTGGGTTACATTCATTGATTGAAAGAACCACGGGCAAGGGTCAACTTCTTAAAATAAAACCGATAACACACAAATAGCAGATACAACAGCCAATTATATTATATAGACATCATATAATATGAAACCACATACTCCAGCACATATACGCAATCATGTCAATGACATTCAAAGACAAATCAATAAGGATGCACCCAATATCCTATTGACGCAACTATATGCCAGTGCAGTTTTAATTCTGGAATCCATACGCTAAGGTCATATCGGGCTGTACGTACCAGACCGACACTTTTCCTTGCGATGGTAAAATTTTAACGACGAAACATCCCGAATTCCTTTGGCCATGGGCGATCCATCACCCAGATATTCAGGTCGGCGTTACCAATAAGACACGACAATGCCTTCCACCAACCCCAACGAACATATCAAGCATATGAAATTATAACAAGGCATAAGACAATAAATATTTAACTATCCAGCATTAAATACTATTGAATTATCCAACAACACCAATAATGTACTTCCACATAAATCAACATATATCCACATCAAATAAATGTTCAGCTAACAATGTTACCAACCATACATCTCAAGCCAACAAAACAGTCAGACAAATCCAATCATCACATAGTCACCACAATTCACCTCATAAGAAATAAATACATTTCTCCCCTTTGAAGCTCGATGGAACCAACAAAGAGGTAACAAACAAGTGTGGGGGGTTGGGGACAGCTGCCAACCACTTGCAGACAAGCCCACTAGATAATAACATAAGTTTTAAGAACTAAAAATTCGAAGGGGTACGAGACCCTCACTTCGAACCCTGAGGTTCTCAGACTTCTTCGCTTTAAGACTTGAAATTAAATAATAAAACTTATCCATGTCTAAGAGTTGCCCTTACTCATAAGTACATAAATATTAACACTTAGAATGTGAAGCGCCCTTACGGAAATAGAATTCCACGTCCACGCTAACGTCAGAATCGTCTCGAACTCTCGCACGCACGTACTCACGACCTCAACAACCCTAAGACAAAGACACTAAGTCTTAGAAAATCTCTAAATCACTCGAAGATAACCCCTAGGTTATGGTTTGCAAACAACCTCCTAGGGTACACAACTCAAGAATTCTTTTTAGTAATACTCACACTTAAAAACACTAAAACTAATTTAGAAATAATATTTTAAATATTTACAACTTACTCAAATCTTTATAACTTTTTAACTAAACTTGAAATTTTAAAAATACTAGAAAATATTTTATTCCAAATCTCAAAACCATAAAATCAATACTAAAATAAAATATTCTTCACACTAATATTTTCAAGACTCCACCTTATTTAAGAAATACAAAGATCTCTTTAAACATGAGGTGTTTCATAGTCTTATTCAACTCAATCAACAATTTAAGCAACTCTAACTCAAATCTAATTTTTTTTAAAACTCCTAAACCATAACAACAACTTAAATATGCATAAATCAAGGCTTGAAACACAAAATTTCCTTCCTTATTCCTCCATGAAGCTCAAGGTTACAACAACTAGTTTAGGGAAAATTTTAAACGTTCTTCTAAATCAAACTTAACAATAAACATACTAAAAACCCCTTTCTTAAAACTTTCAAGAAATTAGCAAAACTTCAAATCTATGAAATTTTTCTCTAATCATAACATGATTCAAGTTCAAGGAGTACAAAAATCAAATCTTTTCTTGATCAACACATAAAACAACAACAAGAGCAACTAAAACAACAATAAAGACAAGAATCACAAGAACAATCCATCATTTTCCCCTTTTTGGTCATGGTCTTAGAGCACTACAAATGAAGGGAAAAATTTGTCATTTTGTTCCTTGATCATCATCACAACTATACCCAAAAAAAATAGAACAAAAATCAAAATAATCCTCACCCAAAAATCGTGATAAGACCACAGTTTTGGCCTAAAATAAACAAGAGAATTTTTTATTTTTTTTTGATAAAAGCCTCACCAACTCTAAGCCTCTCTAGCACCAAGGATGGTTATGGAAACAAGGAATTTGGAGCATTAAATATGGGGTACTCACGGCTGGAAATACAAGGAAGTAGGAGAGGAAATCTTGCTCTCCGAAAGGCACTCTCATTTGCTCAAGGTCTCAGTACTAATTAGAAGAATAAATTGAAGGAAAAATGTGGGTGTTTCATGGTGATGTGCTCACGGTTTTTGCTTGAAGAAAGGAAAGGAAAAATTTAGCTTTTTCAAAGGTTAACAACACTTCATAAACTAAAGAAAGAAGAAGGATAAAATTAAAATAAAGATCTGAGGAGATGGGGACTTCGGCTGGTTAAAAAAAAATAGAGGAAGAGCTAGCTTGTCTTCTTTCTAAATTTTTTTTTTCTTTAACTCACACACTCGTGAAATAAAAGGAAGAGCTGGCTTAAGGTCTCGCTGGACAGCAATGAGGGAAAAAAAATATCTTCTAGTTGAATGGATAATCATGGTAAAAAAATAATAATAAAAGATTTGGATAATATTAATAAGATATTTTAATAAAAGTAATCTTGGTTAGATACATACATCATCTGCAGCCAACTTCTTCCGCAAGTTTTCCTTAAAATAAAATATCTAGCTTACGCATTCACTAAAATCTCGGCTCTCGTCGCGTATTAGGTTTTCTATCGCTTTGCTTCGTAAATTAATTTACGGAGAAATTAATTTACCGCGTAAATAAGATTTTGCTAAAACAATATAAAACACTCAAATAATGTCACAACAAGTCACGATTCGATTTTCATCGAAATCGGAATTCGTTTTAAATTTTAATGCGGATAAAAATTACCCGGATATTCAAAATACAACGTAACTTCGTTAGAGTTTCCGACGATTTTTGAATCATGAATTAATATCAAATATTAATTCTTAAATTTAATTTCATCTTGATTTAATTCAATCAATTTCTTAGTCAACAAAAATACGCGTTACCGCGTCAAACGGAAAACTCATATAAAATTTAATTGATGAATTCACCTTAAAAGCAGCATACGTCTACGCTGTCTATCAATTTGAATTGACATCATCAATAATAATTATTTATAGTAAATAAATTATTCAAAATAAGTCAAAATAATTTCCCGTACTCTTAGTAAATCATTGAGGTGATCAATCTCTAGGATTTACGTTCAAGTATTCGAGATTTATTGTTAAAACAATTTTTCTTAAAAATTGGGGTGTTACACTTCCACCCTCCTTAAAATAGTTGCGTCCTCGAAACTACGCGGATACGAAAATACGAAAATTACTTTACTCAAATCTATAAAATAGTTTGCACACATAGGCATTCACAACACATATTAATATAAGTAGTACTATAATATTCATAGCTATATAACATTACGATCGCTTGACAGCATACAACAACAACCAAACTTAATAGCACTAAGTATATGCATCATACAGAAATACGAACAAAATATATTAGACGAAGAAGTGCTTACAATCTACTGGCGCTTTATTCCGGAGCTACGGCCTCTGCTCAATCACGACCACGATCACGAACACAAACATGAACACGACACGGACCCGAACACGAACACGAACACGAATACGGCTACATACTATCACCACAATAATTCTACACCACTTCATACCTAAACATGGTCACACATATCAAAATACAAAACTATCTAAAGTTTAAAGAAAATTAAAACCTTTTCTCAAGTCAAATATTTTGACACTAAAATAATTCTAAATCTCCTAAAAACATCACCAAAGCAAAAGACTAATAAAAGCACGATCTTTCTCTTAAGACTCAACCATTCTCGTAGATATTAAAGTTCATTCGAGATTAGGTTCTCATTGTCTCAAAATCATTAAACATACTTCAATTCAAAGGTTAAAGCCAATTCTACAATTTAAGTCAACAATCTCACTTCTCTTTAAAATCCTTTTGAATCAAAACCTTTTCTTAAAAAAAAAATATACACCACCAACAACAAAATTGCTACTCACTAAGTTGTTGAAAATTGAAAATCCCTTTTCTCCTTTCAAGGAACCCTACGGATCAACATATCCACTCCCAAATTTTTATTTTTTTTTTAAATCATTCTGACTCACCCCTAAACTTTTTAACAAAAGAATTAACAATAAAACCTTTCTCTACAATACTAAGTTACAACTACCATAAAATCATTGGAACTTACGTTAGAAAAATTTGAAATCCAATCTCTCACGTATTTACGTGGTCATGGGTTAACGCCCCCAAGTTAACACCAAACATTTTAATCTTCACTTCAACACCACATATACATAATCTTGGATTTTCAACAAAACAGGATCAAAAACATTTTTTTTTCCAACATCAACTTTCTCAACACAATTCTGACAAAAGATCTTTTAAGGAAAACCTAAAATCATCAGCCCCTCCTTTTTTTTTTATATAACCAAAAGATTAGAGCTTTGAAGCAAATAAAGTTCTCTTCTTTGCCCTCATGAGGTCACGGCCTCTAGGCTAGAAAATGAGAAAGAAACTTCATTTTCTTTAAACCAAAATCATCCACAAAATTATCAAAGCATCAATAAAAGAAAAGGGAAAGACATAGCAAAATAAACTCACCCACAACCTCTAGTAACTCCCGGTTCTAAGGTCTTCTAAGAACCCACGGTCTGTAGACAAAGAGACGAAGAAGAATTTTCACGATCACCAAACACAAAATCACCCACAACATCAACCCGCATAAATGACAAATGGTGTCTTCCTCTAAAACCATCTTAAGGTTTACGGTTCAACTATGGAAATGAAAAAGGATAACAACTCCAAATCTCTCACATACAACCCACTACTATATGGTTTAGCTAGGAGAAGGATTGGAGAAAAAAATGGGTGTCTCTGGAGCAAGTTTGCTCGCGGCGCACGAGAGGAGGAAGGAGAAAGGAATCTAGGTTTTTCTCTTTACCCACAATAATACCCGGCATACAACTATTCCCCCCTTCCTCCTTTTTATGCGTGTCCGACACAATAATTAGAGAGTGACTAATTTTTTTTTTATTTAACCAATAAGTGGCCGGTCACGGGTCTAAAGAAGGAAGGGAAAAGATTCCTAAAATCTTGGTCCAAGTCCTTATATTAGTCCTCCATGATCTAAAAAAAAAGGATAAGGTTTGGTAAAAATTTTAGGTACCACCCAATACTAGCTCAGCACCTAGTCACGTATTAGACCACTACCACTAGCAACTCCCACTAACACTTTAAATTCCATTCAACTGAGTTAAATGGGTCTTGCGTAAATTAAATTGTCACAAGACAATTAATTAACGAATTACAATAATAGCGTATAATATTTTCATTGGAAAATATTAATACGTTAAAAATAACTAAACAATCACACAATAAACCACATATAATCACAATAATATAAAATATATCACAGCAAGAACACACAGATGTTAGTGGCAAACATGTCACACTCTGAAAAGCATTAAAAGTTTTGATTTTCAAATCTCGTACGTATCAAAATAATTCAAACATTAAACCTTGTGGTTTATATTTAGAACCACTAATATCCCAAAGATCAGACTAAACAATAATAATAATAATAACACGTCATCTGCCAACAATCCCAGAAGCTCATCTCTTATTTCCCAAGGGACTTAAAAGTCTCATGGTGACAAAAATCAACCAATCCTTTAGCATCTGCAGCTTGCTTCTTTCCCGGCTATCCTAGTAGTTCACCTTGCTTCTCCGTAGTAGCCTGTTGAGCAACAATGACTACGGTCCCTGCTGCTACAGCTTGGCCTATCTGAGTCCTCGAATCCATCTCTCAAACTATCAGTTCCAACAGAAGAAATTACTCGTTTCGGAAATATTGGATTCTCACAAGGTCTCACAACCTTGTCGGAACCCCACAACAATTTTCGTGTCTCAGGACACATTGTTTCAATTAAGAAACAATTTCAAACAATTTCAAGTCGAGTTACTCCACTTGAGAACCAAGCAAAACACAAAACACAGTTGGACCCCTCACCGTCTGTTCTCTATAAAACCCGACACTTGACCAGCTATAATTTTCCGACTCACAGTCCGGTTAGAACCGAACTGCTCTGATACCACCTTTGTAACACCCAGTTTCCGGAGCGCTACTGTTCTAATGAACCTTTTGAAAGTGGAACACGCTGCTTGCATGATTTCAAAAATAGGGACCCTTTTTTTTTCTTTTTAAAACTTCCTTTAAGAAAATAGCAATCAGAGTATTGCGACATTTCCAAAAGGCAGTGAATAATTAAAGACAACAAAATCAATAGTAGCAACCATACAGATAACTTTATTAAATCATCTCACATAATAATCCAAGTCTGGAAAACATAATACGATTATTACAACATTGTAATTAGAAAGAGTACACACCCTATAGCTGGTCTACACGTTACAACCTTTACTAGTCCTCTAGTAAATTCAGACTGACACACAAGTCGGATAGCCAGATAGGACTATCCTCAGCTACGTTTGACAGCAACCTCGAACACTCTGCAGTCCTCGTCATCTGGGTTACATTCATTGATTGAAAGAACCACGGGCAAGGGTCAACTTCTTAAAATAAAACCGATAACACACAAATAGCAGATACAACAGCCAATTATATTATATAGACATCATATAATATGAAACCACATACTCCAGCACATATACGCAATCATGTCAACAGCATTCAGCACAAATCAATAAGGATGCACCCAATATCCTATTGACGCAACTATATGCCAGTGCAGTTTTAATTCCGGAATCCATACGCTAAGGTCATATCGGGTCAGACGCAGGCATCGACACTTTTCCACTGCGATGGTAAAATTTTAACGACGAAACATCCCGAATTCCTTTGGCCATGGGCGATCGATCACCCAGATATTGGTCGACGTTACCAATAAGACACGACAATGCCTTCCACCAACCCCAACGAACCTATCAAGCATATGAAATTATAACAAGGCATAAGACAATAAATATTTAACTATCCAACATTAAATACTATTGAATTATCCAACAACACCAATAATGTACTTCCACATAAATCAACATATATCCACATCAAATAAATGTTCAGCTAACAATGTTACCAACCATACATCTCAAGCCAACAAAACAGTCAGACAAATCCAATCATCACATAGTCACCACAATTCACCTCATAAGAAATAAATATATTTCTCCCCTTTGAAGCTCGATGGAACCAACAAAGAGGTAACAAACAAGTGTGGGGGGTTGGGGACAGCTGCCAACCACTTGCAGACAAGCCCACTAGATAATACCATAAGTTTTAAGAACTAAAAATTCGAAGGGGTACGAGACCCTCACTTCGAACCCTGAGGTTCTCAGACTTCTTCGCTTTAAGACTTGAAATTAAATAATAAAACTTATCCATGTCTAAGAGTTGCCCTTACTCATAAGTACATAAATATTAACACTTAGAATGTGAAGCGCCCTTACGGAAATAGAATTCCACGTCCACGCTAACGTCAGAATACGTCTCGAACTCTCGCACGCACGTACTCACGACCTCAACAACCCTAAGACAAAGACACTAAGTCTTAGAAAATCTCTAAATCACTCAAAGATAACCCCTAGGTTATGGTTTGCAAACAACCTCCTAGGGTACACAACTCAAGAATTCTTTTTAGTAATACTCACACTTAAAAACACTAAAACTAATTTAGAAATAATATTTTAAATATTTACAACTTACTCAAATCTTTATAACATTTTAACTAAACTTGAAATTTTAAAAATACTAGAAAATATTTTATTCCAAATCTCAAAACCATAAAATCAATACTAAAATAAAATATTCTTCACACTAATATTTTCAAGACTCCACCTTATTTAAGAAATACAAAGATCTCTTTAAACATGAGGTGTTTCATAGTCTTATTCAACTCAATCAACAATTTAAGCAACTCTAACTCAAATCTAATTTTTTTTAAAACTCTTAAACCATAACAACAACTTAAATATGCATAAATCAAGGCTTGAAACACAAAATTTCCTTCCTTATTCCTCCATGAAGCTCAAGGTTACAACACCTAGTTTAGGGAAAATTTTAAACGTTCTTCTACATCAAACTTAACAATAAACATACTAAAAACCCCTTTCTTAAAACTTTCAAGAAATTAGCAAAACTTCAAATCTATGAAATTTTTCTCTAATCATAACATGATTCAAGTTCAAGGAGTACAAAAATCAAATCTTTTCTTGATCAACACATAAAACAACAACAAGAGCAACTAAAACAACAATAAAGACAAGAATCACAAGAACAATCCATCATTTTCCCCTTTTTGGTCATGGTCTTAGAGCACTACAAATGAAGGGAAAAATTTGTCATTTTGTTCCTTGATCATCATCACAACTATACCAAAAAAAAATAGAACAAAAATCAAAATAATCCTCACCCAAAAATCGTGATAAGACCACAGTTTTGGCCTAAAATAAACAAGAGAATTTTTTATTTTTTTTTGATAAAAGCCTCACCAACTCTAAGCCTCTCTAGCACCAAGGATGGTTATGGAAACAAGGAATTTGGCGCATTAAATATGGGGTACTCACGGCTGGAAATACAAGGAAGTAGGAGAGGAAATCTTGCTCTCCGAAAGGCACTCTCATTTGCTCAAGGTCTCAGTACTAATTAGAAGAATAAATTGAAGGAAAAATGTGGGTGTTTCATGGTGATGTGCTCACGGTTTTTGCTTGAAGAAAGGAAAGGAAAAATTTAGCTTTTTCAAAGGTTAACAACACTTCATAAACTAAAGAAAAAAGAAGGATAAAATTAAAATAAAGATCTGAGGAGATGGGGACTTCGGCTGGTTAAAAAAAAATAGAGGAAGAGCTAGCTTGTCTTCTTTCTAAATTTTTTTTTTCTTTAACTCACACACTCGTGAAATAAAAGGAAGAGCTGGCTTAAGGTCTCGCTGGACAGCAATGAGGGAAAAAAAATATCTTCTAGTTGAATGGATAATCATGGTAAAAAAATAATAATAAAAGATTTGGATAATATTAATAAGATATTTTAATAAAAGTAATCTTGGTTAGATATCTAGCTTACGCATTCACTAAAATCTCGGCTCTCGTCGCGTGTTAGGTTTTCTATCGCTTTGCTTCGTAAATTAATTTACGGAGAAATTAATTTACCGCGTGAATAAGATTTTGCTAAAACAATATAAAACACTCAAATAATGTCACAACAAGTCACGATTCGATTTTTATCGAAATCGGAATTCGTTTTAAATTTTAATGCGGATAAAAATTACCCGGATATTCAAAATACGACGTAACTTCGTTAGAGTTTCCGACGATTTTTGAATCATGAATTAATATCAAATATTAATTCTTAAATTTAATTTCATCTTGATTTAATTCAATCAATTTCTTAGTCAACAAAAATACGCGTTACCGCGTCAAACGGAAAACTCATATAAAATTTAATTGATGAATTCACCTTAAAAGCAGCATACGTCTACGCTGTCTATCAATTTGAATTGACATCATCAATAATAATTATTTATAGTAAATAAATTATTCAAAATAAATCAAAATAATTTCTCGTACTCTTAGTAAATCATTGAGGTGATCAATCTCTAGGATTTACGTTCAAGTATTCGAGATTTATTGTTAAAACAATTTTTCTTAAAAATTGGGGTGTTACAGTATTTGCTGATGGTTTGGCAATGCTCGAAAAATGTCTGGGACCCTGCTGCTGAGCATAGTCTCCCAGGGTTCTTCTCTGATTATTCTGATTCTGAGCATTGTTGTTGTTGGCATTGTTATTGCCTGGTGGATTGTTGTTATTGTTGTTCCCTGGTGGATCCATTTTATCTTGTTGTTGCACAACTTCAGAATAAGTAGGAGTAGAAGGGCCTGCTTGTTGTTGCTGTAATTTGTTTAGCAACTTCTCTTTCCTTGTCTTGCTATTATTCTTCCTTGCTATTTTTTCAATCTCCGAATCAAATAACAATTGATCTTTAGGAGTTTTACCTCGCATAGACAGGACAAATACACTAAACAAAGGGTCAGCACCAAATACTATTTAAAAAGAAGATATATTATAACTATACACTAATAAAATTAAAATTAACAAACTTAACAAGTAATAAATGTGAATTTGGAAAGTATCTAACACAGAATTCCCCGGCAACGGCGCCAGAAACTTGTTAGGATTTTGGCAAGCGTACCAAAATACCGAAGTTTACAGTGATAAGTAGGGTTGTCGTATCCACAGGGAATCGTGTAATACTCGGTTAATTCACACTTATACTAATTAAGTCCAAAAGATCTATGTACATATATATTCACAAAATATCTCATGTTTTTAGATTAAGAGTTTCTAACATACAAATTCTATGTTTTAAAGAAAATAAACACTAATGAGTAAAGCGGATTGATGATAGTCTTGGAAACGAGTTGGGATTGGATTTCATCAACCTCACCACTTATGAATTCGATACTCATATATGACTATTTTCATTACCAATGATATTACGAATGAAGTTTACTCAATTACCAATTCCTTAGTAAAGGAGATTCTAAGCTCTTCACTTTAAATAACAATTCCTTGATTATTCAAAGAGATTACTTGCATTAAGATTAGCATTCAAAAGTAACTAATGAATCAAGCTCTATTCCTAGTAACAAAACTCATTAGGTGATTTCATTCAAATCTAGAATTAGAAGGTATTTTCCAATCACAATCTAACTCACAAATCTAAATATGAGTGATCAAGTCATATAAAGCATTAAACATAGAATAAAATCACTATCATTGATAAGAAGAGATAGCATATAATTGTAAAGAAATTACATAGAAGTTTGGTTGATTACATCCAAATCCCAACTACAAAAGAGTTAGCTACTCATTATCATGAGAGCCATATACAAATACCATGAAAATTGAGAGATGAAAGATGAAAGATAGTGTCCCTTTGATTCCCCAAAGGTTCTCTTCTTTTCTCCCTCTTCGATTCCTCCCTCTTCGTCAGATCCTTCAAAGCTGAAATGAACTGTCCTTTTATATTGCTCCAATTCAGTAAAACAGAGTTTAAACCGCTTAGAATTCGCTCAGCTCCAAGGATTTCGCTTGGCTGCATAGCATTCTTCATGCTGAAGAAACGTGCGTCGCTTAGCGCAGCATTTTCGCTCAAGCGAATTTGAGTCGGTTTGCAGGTAACAATTCTGTGCCAGATTCGCTTGAGCGAGTGTTCCTGGCTTGAGCGAAAATTGGACAGCTTTGATTCCTTCTTTGATTTGCCTCAATTCAACCTACATAAATTTAACAAGGAATTTTGGATGAATTCTAACATCATTAAAAACATAATACTCTAATAAAAATATTTACAAATACTAACTTGAGGTAAGAAAACATCTTTTAATTCAAACAAATGAGTTAATAAATGCCATAAAAAGCTCTAAAAATGTAAGTAAAATTGGCACTTATCAGGGATAATGTCAATTGGATAACGCCAAGGGCTTGTCTATCGAGAAGGATCCATTCATCATCCTTCATCTCCGCTGGTTTCTTTCCTGTGAGAGGTTGATACAACTTTGTCTGATACAAATAATCCTTTATTTGCATCTTCCAAAAGCCAAAGTCCGCACCATCGAACTTTTCAATTTTCACCTTTCCTTCGTCTGCGGCCATCACTCCCACTCAAGTCTGACTTGTCAGGATCGTTTCTGACAATTTCTGCGAACCACCGTGCCTTAGAACACCTCCGTGGACAAATTGGTAACGCCGACCAATTTTACTATTCACGAAAAATACTATTCACGTGAACAGTATCTTCACCAAGATTTAGCAGAAATAGCCAACTAGCTCTGATACCAGTTGTTAGGAAACTACGCAAAATTTTTCCATGGTCAGATTAGTAGAAGAGCGAAAAATAAATGCGGAAGCACACACACAAATTGATAACGGAGTTCGGCCAATTATGCCTACGTCTCCGGGCTGCTGCAGACCTTATATTGAAAAAGGAAATATACACTGTGTTTACAAACACTCACACTCTCTCCCAAAACCTTTAACCCAATTACACCCAAAGAAATATTTCTCTCTAAATATTTCTCACTTTTCTCTCGGTGTTCACTGCTTGAATTTTTCTCAAGGTTGGAATGAATTTTTGCTTCATTTCTCGGCTTCCTTTTATAGGCACTGTCCGTTGAAAAATTTGCACCGCATGCAAATATAGTTGGCACCATATTTATTTGGTTTGACTTTTAGTGGGTGGATGTGCAAAAAATTCTTCTTCCTCCTTTCGGTGCAGTTGCAGAGGATCTTGAAAAAATTTTACCGCTTCCTTTTTTTTTCTTTCCATCAGCGCATCCTTTGCTGATGCCATAGAAAAATTGGGATGCACCATTCGGTGCAATTAACTTGGGTAGGTGGGGAGCTAATCTTTGACTAACAAAAACGACTGATGAAGAAGGAACAAGTGATCAATATTGAGGAGAGGTAACGGTATGTCGATATCGATCAAGAAGCGTACCTCTATTCTAGGTGAGCCACCGAGTGGAATTTGACGAGAAGCAGCGGACCTTGATCTATCCAGCATGAACCACCACGAGAGAGAAAAAGAGTGATTAGGGAAGGTTTGCAAGCAAAAAGATAAGAGCAGCGGATCTAGGTGTTCACCTGGTGGAGCCACCGCGAGAGAGAAAAGACGGATTAGGGAAGTTGAGCCACTGCGAGAGAGAAAAGAGAGCGATTACGGATTAGGATGAAGTGTGTTAACCGAGTGGAAAATAATTGAAAAAGCGTCTGGAGATAAAAGAGTTACGATAGACGGGGATCTTAAACGCGGGCGAAACAGATAAATTGATATCTAAGCGGGATTGAAACTCTTGAGGGTCTATTTGAGAAGGGTTTTAGCGGGGAGAAAAAAGAAGGGTCTTAGAATATTAAGTCTATATATTGATATATATTTGAGATTTTAAAAAAATTGAAAGAATAATTTGATAGATGATTATATAACGTTTCAATCACACTTCATTCATTTTTAGAAACATGTTATAGCTTCTTTAATTTTGAAAAGAAAAATAAGCCTTCCCCTCCCCTTCCCCCTAAAACCCCTTCCCAAACAGGCCCTAAGAGTACAGTTGTTTTTTATCACGTTGAAACTTTTAATCTATGAGTAGGGTTGTTTTTTATTCATAATTTAAGAGAAATATAAGAGAACGGGTTTTAGATGTTGTTTTGAAGAAATAAAATAATATAAAATAATAATAAATTAAAGTTGTCTATTACCTTTTGAGAACAGTTTTTAAACGTTACGCTAAAAAATTATAAAATTTCCTTTCATATGCCAACAGAATAAAAAATCGTTGTCTATTATAATCTAAGAGAACAGTTTTTTACCTCAATATAAATAGGCGTTGCCGTAGGCCTAAAATGTTGTAGTGATAGACGCTGTTTTCAAGGTCTGTGACAATAAGTGGAGTCATCAGGTTGCTGATGTGGTCCTCTCTGCAGTGACTCACCCCTTTTGGGTCATTTGGTATGCTCGCAATCAGCTAACCTTTCAAAATAGACCCATTCCCTTTAGAAGAGCTGCGCATCTAATTCGGGCCGCTGTTGCCTTGTCTGGTAAGCTTTCCAAAGGTTCCTCTTCCAATTCCATGGCGGAGTTTAGCATTTTAAATTTTTTTGGAATCGATGTCCATGCCCCCAAAGCCCCCTCTATCATTCAGGTCACCTGGAGCAAGCCCCTTTACGGCTAGATTAAGGGTAACCGGATGGTGCTTCCCGGGGGAATCCTGGTCATGCAGCCTGTGGTGTGTAACACCCCAAATTTCTAAGCTAAGTTGAGAATAAGTTCTGAGAAGAATTGTGTGATTGCATTCAAGCTTAAATTGATTTTAAAGTGAGTGAATATAATTCCACAAAGTTTTGATAAGAAAGTTAATGGGTTTGAGTTGAGGAATAAGTTGGATTTAATCTTAAGATGGTTAAAGGTGTTGATTTGTAGTTATGGGAGTTAATTTGAGAAGAAAGTCTCAAGTTTTGATGTTAGAACTAAGTTTTCTGGTTTTTCTGCAGTGTGAATCGATTCATATAGCCCAGGATCGATTCACAGCATTAAAAATCCATAGGCATCGAATTTTAGCAGTGGGAATCGATTCACAGAAGCCAGGAATCGATTCACATAAGACAAAGCCATTTGGGACTCGCATGCAGAATCGATTCACTCATTAAGGCTGCGATTCAGGCACTTTTTACCTTTGTGGGAATCGATTCACACTATCTTTGTGAATCGATTCACAGTGTTTAAGCATGTTTCAAATGGCGAGAATGAGAGAAAAAAGAAAAAAGGAAGGAAAAGAAGAGAAAATAGAAAGGAGAAAGAGGAAAGGAGAGCTAGGGTTTCACCCTTTGAGAAGGATTGAAGAGATTCGTGTTAGATTTCTTCAATCACTTGCCTAAATGGAGAGTTTGAGAGTTGAGATTTGGGTATTTGGAAGATTTGGGTTTGAACCCTAGAGAGGAGAAGAAGAAGCACGAATTGGAGAAGAATAAGGGGGAGAAGACCAAGCTCCAGCAAGGATGGCTCAAGTTCTTGGATTGAGAAGGAAGATTGAAGGTTGAAGATCAAGATTTGAAAAGTATTTGGAGAAGCCCCAAGTTGAGCAAAGAGGGAAAAGCTTGAAGAGGAGCAAAGAGTCCAAAGTTCAACCTTCCTAGCTCAATGTCTTGAAGAATAGAGGTGAGTTCTTCAACCCTTAGGTGATGGGCACCCATAAGTCCCACATATAGGAATTTCTCTTCCTTAGTAACATCTGAACCTTAGGTTCAAGTTAGGTTTTAAATACCTATAAGAGGTTGAGTTGTTATTGTTATCATTGTTATGATTGTATAGTGGGCTTGGTTAAAAGAGATTGGCGACTGCCCCCAACCCCCCACAGTTGAATGTATGTTTGATGTTTTCTCTCTTGAGAACTCCATAGAGTTTCAAGGGATGAGTTAATGTATGTGTTGTCCATCAATTCGGTGAATTGTGAGGCTTGTCAACGAACCATAAGCTTAAGTCGAAGAGGTCAGAGAAAGGACCCTAGGAAGAGTGTGTGATAGGAAGATTGTGTGAATTAGTGTTCATGATTTGATGTAATTCATATTATGAATAAAGTATGTGAATGTGTAAAGTAGATAATTGTGATTGACATAAGCATAAGCTAAAGTCCATGGCAAGACTCCTCTATTTAAAGGAGTAGATCGGTTTGGTTAGCCAAGTGGGACGCCCTTGGATGGTTATGACGTCTAACCACCATACCGAAAGCGTGTAATTGGGGTCTAGGGACGGAAGCCTACGACACTACCCAATAACACAAAATGCATTACATTGCATAGCCTCATATTATATATCTCCTTATGAATGGTATAATATGTGAAGTGATGTTAAGTTTATGAATGTTAATGAATTCCTTGTATATATATACATCTATGTATTCGGAATTAGCTTAATTAATTGTATGAAATCTTGGATAGCACATCCCTCGTCGCTTAATTATTATATAGTAATGGTGCCTAGAAGTAGAAAGAGATGTGATAAGATCAATGTCAATAATATAAAGAAAAGCAAAGAAGTGTTAAGTATAAAGTAAGTAAGTAAAGAAGAACAAAATGTTCTTAGTTAAGAAAGTTGGCACTTACGTAGCATTGGGTTAGTTGTGCTAGATATAGCTAAAGAAGTAATGTTTGAATTAGTCTTTTCAGGCTAGTCAGGACGGACGAGAGAACGGTGAGGAGTCCGTGAAGGGCTCACTGAGATTTATAATCTCACCCTATTCCTTTTATTTGTTTTCAGATAAGCAGATACTGAAGACGATGAGCCGAAGCTCCAAGCTTGGGACTCATAGGCTAGTTTTATATTGAAGTGGAAATTTTATATTCCAAGTTATGTATAATTTGTAATCTATTCATTAGATTAATGAATTAAGTTTAATTTATGACTTGGATTACTGTAATCAAGTTTGTAAATGCTTAGTAATTCCTGTGCCTTAATGTAATTTGTCGTACTTTCAATTATGTTAAGGTGCGGGTGTTACATGGTGCTATTGCTATTTTGGGTTGTTTTGCTGATTTCTTGGGTACTAGTCCCTCCTTCCATGCGGAGTTGGTTGCTGCCATGATGTCCATTGAGCTCGCTCATCAAAAAGGTTGGCACAAGTTTTGGCTAGAATGTGACTCTTTGCTTGTGGTCCAATCTTTTAAGAATCATGCCTTGGTGCCTTAGAAATACAAAACCCGCTGGAAGAACTGCCTCTCTCTCACTTAGCAGATGCAATTTTTTGTGTCTCACATTTACAGAGAATGAAACTCCTGTGCAGATAAGTTAGCTAACTATGGTATTTCTAATCATTGTTTTACTTAGTGGGATTTACCCCTGAAGTTTTTTTTGGAAGATTTTTTTTCGTAACAAGTTTAGTCTACCTTACTTTAGATTTAGCTGATGTTTTCTATCATGGGTTTCGGTCTAGTCCCTCATGCTTGCTTTTCCTTCTATTTTTTCCTATTCTTTTAGCTTTGAGGTGCTGCAGATGATTGTTAGGGGTTGTGGTGCCAACCTAGTTGGGATTGCATCTCCTATTGTGATGCTCGTGCACTTTATTTTGCTTAAGAGAATAGGGAGTTTGTTTATAGCTACTTCTGCATGTAGTCACTGTTTATTGCTCTTCTTCATGGGTTTTGGTCTAGTCCCTCATGCTCTCTTTGTATTCTCTTTTTTATTTTTTCTAATAAATATAGGTGTGAGTACTCTTTTTCCTTCTTGATTTTTTTTCCCTAAGGAAAGTTTTGCATCTGAAAGTTTTAATGAGGCTCATTTCCTGTCTTTGCCTTAATAAAAAAAATAATTCTACATCACCAAAATTTTGAAATATTATTTTCAAATACAAATAGATCCTTTTATCATCAATTTTTTCAAATAGATCCATTTTAATTTTTTTGGTCAAAATTTTAATTTTAATAATACAAAAAACGATCGAGTGTTCAACAACGCAAATGCCTAATTTGATTTACTAGATCTGACTCCCCTCATAGATTTTATATTATATAGCCCATGATGATGATGGATGACAGAACAAGGTTCACCACTACGATGCACTTGGCCGTAAGCGTGTAGTTTTAAGCCCTTGTTTGATGATTAAATCGGAAAAAATCTTTTCGCGCTTATAAAAATTATTAGTTTAAAATTACAACCATATTAATGTCCTCTTTTTTTACTTATTGAAAATATCAATAGATAAAAATAATAATAATCTTTTTTTCTAAAACAATAAATTATTTAAAATAAGTGAAAATTTACAAAGTGACAACTACTCCCTACAGAACCATTTATAAGGAAAAAAGTCATTTCCAGATTCGTTAAAAATGTATGTATCTGGTCCATTTTTTAACGAATCTGAAAATGACTTTTTTCATTATAAATGGTTCCGGAGGGAGTACTTTGAAATAGAAAGCAACACCAAAATAAATATACAATTCTTTTTAGATTCATGACATCTGATTACTATTATTAAACTCAACTGCTATCCTATAGGTGAACATCGTTTGTAATGTTAGATTTTTCGAATCATGGAATTGCCACTATGTCTGTTTGATAGATCTTACCTAACCACCAGTCCGCCACCTCCGACCTGAGGGCTCAAAGAAACTCGAACTAGCCAATCTATTGGTAATCTAGTCAAGTAATCAGCGGGAATAACATAGTAGTATATATTACATTAATCAAACTCAGAAATCAATTTAATCAAACTCAGAGATCAATTTGAGTGTTAAAATCAGGGACCGACCCAAGTGTGTCACGTGGGCAAATGCCCCCACTACTATTTCAACTTTTCTCAAATAACACATAATCTTGCCACTGATTCAAAAACACAAACATGTTTTCACTTTCAGCAAATTCTTTACGGTTAGTAGCAAAACACCATGTTTCCAATTTTAGAAATTTCATTATAGTAATTACATGTACACGTTTTCACTTTTAAAAAATGCAATACCTGGCGTTTTCAAAAATAATCTTTTGTCACACACACCAAAATAAAATTTACCACCAAACTCATTCATGGCAATGAAATATGTTACATTTATACTTTATATATATATATATATATATATATTGCCCCCACAACATTAATTTTCTAGGTCGGTCCCTGGTTAAAATATTTAGCTTTTGTTTCACCAATAAGCATAGAACCTGCAACGTCAACTAATTAATATGTCACAATTATATGTTGATTATAATGCTCCTATTTTATTTTCATTATATACTTACATATTATATTATTCTACTAGTGACTCATTTAATTTCTTAAACTATCTAGTACCGAGGAGCAAGAGTATTTGTTACTAGTACAGGTTTTTTTTTTTTTTTTGATAGGCGCTACTAGTGCAGGTTTACTACTACACCACTGCTTTTCATGTTATTGAACTACAGTCAGTTTCCATATATTTAGACGTGGAGAGATTAGCTGTCTGCCTTATTGTTCAGTGAAATTGACACAATGTTGAGTAGTTATCACTCCATCTCATATGCTATAATTCCAAGGAACGTTTGCAAAATATTTATTCTAGATTTGCTTAGCAGGTAGTGAGGAGAAAATAGCCTTTTTGCAAGGATATTATGGCTGACGTGGGCATCAATTACAAAACAGAGGTCTTTGTTGCGAGGGTAAAAGAAGAAACTGATGGTCAAGGTATTATCACTAGGAAGCATGATGTAATTTCCCAAGCAGTCCTCAACATTAGGGTGGCGCTAACCACACCCCCGAGTTTGCTGTTCACACCCTTTGACACATTATAATTTTTTTAAATACCAAGAATATCCTTACATTATTTTAAGTCACCTGAGTAGTAAAAACTAATTTTTTGGGTTCTACGTGATTTAAATTCACGTACCCTTACATAATTTAAATTCATGTATGTGAAAACCAATTTTTTGGGTACTACGTGAACTCAAATCACGTACCCTGAAAACTAATTTTTTAGGCACTACGCAATTTAAATTCACGTAAGTGAAAAACCAATTTTTTACGCGTACATGATCTCAAATCACGTACACTTACGTGATTTAAATTCACGTATGTGAAAACTGATTTTTTAGGCCGTACGTAATTTACGCGTACGTGGTCTCAAATCACGTACACTTGCGTGATTTAAATTCACGTATGTGAAAACTGCTTTTTTAGGCCCTATGTGATTTAAATTCACGTAAACCAAAAACCAATTTTATACGCGTATTTGATCTCAAATCACGTACATTTATGTGATTTAAATTTACGTATGTGAAAACTGATTTTTTAGGGCCTACGTGATTTAAATTCACGTATGTGAATAAACAATTTTTTGCACGTACGTATACTCAGTTCCCGTATATCCCTTCCCCCAGGAAAAAAACGCAAATGCCCGCGGTGCTTTATTCTTTCTTACGTCTGTCCTTGCTTTTCAATTCCTTCGTTTTTCGTTGCGATTATTCCTTTATCTTTTTTATTTTTTTTTGGTTACAGCCATTATTCCTCTATCTTTTTTTCACTGGTTACAGAGAGGGAGACTTGAGGGAGAGGGAGAGGGAGAGCAACGACTTGAGGGAGAAAAAAAATTGATGTTTAAATTCCTCTATCATAGAATATTGGTTCAAGAGAGAGACTTGAGGGAGAGGGAGAAGGAGAGGGTATTGTGAGTAGGGATGACAATTTCTACTTGTGTGGGGATCCCCGTGGGGACTACCCCATTCAGGGCCCCGCGGGCGGGGAATTTTTTCCCGTGGGGATGGGGACGGGGGAGAAAATCACATGACGATTCGAGGATGGGACGGGGATCACACCTCGCCCGTAAGTCCGCCTCAACATATTACATAACTATCCCTAAAAAATACATATATGTGTATTATAATAATTGGTTTTTTTGGTCTTTTTATGTCCTTTTTTAATTTTTAAAAACTACAATGGTTTTAGTAAAATAAAACAAAAGAAAAGTCATCACTCATCAGATTCACAAATCATGATCATAATGACTTCACATGTTGGACTAGACATGGAAAATTGATTTTGATATTGTAATTTTGAAACTTTTTCATACTTTTATATATTTTTTTTCAATTTTATTGAATTTCAGTGTTTTTTTATTTTTTTAAATTTTTGGGGTCCCCGTGGGGACCTGCGGGGATCCGTGGGGACGGGGATGGGGGAGAAAAACTCCTCATGGCGGGGATCGGGGACGGGGACGGGGGAAAATCTGGAGGGCAGGGCGGGGAGCGGGGGAGCACTCCCCGGTACCGCCCCGCCCCGTTGCCATCCCTAATTGTGAGAGAGAGATGAGGGGAGGAAGAAGAAAGGAATCGGGAACGAGGGTGTGTGTGCAGGAGCAGCAGCGTGAGGGAAGAATGAGGGTGGGTGGGTTTTGAAAATTAAAATGTAATTTGGTCAATTTGCGTGTTTTAAATCTGACAGGGGGTGTGGATAGCAAACTGGGGGGTGTGACTAGCAAGAGCCTCAACATTAAATGATCGATATTGGTGTTTTTATTGGTTGCATTGAGATGCACGATAATATTATGAGTCTTGCTAATAAGTGTCCTAATAGTATTGGTTAAAGAATTTATAAAAGAAAAGTTTGTCTTGAGAATATAAGCTAAACACTTTTCAATGTAATAAACTAGTATGTAACTCGTGCCATGCACGTGGACATTTTAATAAATGGGCTACAAAAATTATTTGGTTTCAACAATGACATCTAATAAAAATTATGGTAATACTTATTAAATCTGAATGATGATATAAGGACCTGAACGTAATATAAGTAAATAGCCTAATATTAATTGATTTGCATACGATACAAACAATATAATGATGCATACAAAAAATTGAACTAAATAATAATTACTTTATTAAATTTGTGATAATAAAATAATAGCAATATGTAAATTATGGGTAATACTACACCATACATTCAGTTGAGTATATAGTTAAATACATTTTTAATGTATAGATAACAGATGTATATGAAGTATATATTACTATAAAATAAAAATATTTGATATTATGATATAATATCATGTAGAACAATTTAGCACTAAACGTAAAATAATAAAAAACTATCTATTTTTTAAAATGTTTAAGATAAAAATTAATTATTTATTTAAATTAAAATATTGTGAAACAACATCTAAGATCAACCTTTTTTTTTGTTATAAGATATACTTTTGTTACTTGATGGATGGAGGTTTATAGTAAATTGGTTAAAATTAATTAACTCAATAATAAAATGAGTATATATTTTATAAGACATAAACATATCTTAATTTATTTAATTTATATATACAAAATTATTATTTATTTCAATGAATGTAAAAATCTTCTAACTATATATAATTGAATTGGATATTTATAAATATTCAATTTTTGTAGTGTAAAAATGTAAAAATCAACAATTTTATTGGGTTTTAAAACTGTAATTAAATAAATGTCGATACAACAATCGTCCAAAAAAATAGGGGCATTTACAAATAATGTATTTAAATAGAAAATTGGACAAATAAAGCAATTATTGAGGCTAACATATAAAAGCACTTATACTATTAATAATTTAATGATAGTATTAGATCAAGAATATAAAAATATTGATATATAGAAAAAGGCATTTTATCACATTAAAGGTTTAAAAATCATCCTTTTAAATTTTCAATTTGTTTTAATTATTATATTTGAATTTTTTAATAAATGTTATGTGTTGTGTGTGTATATATATAATATAATATACTTAAAAAAGCAAATAAATAAAATATATTGTTACGGATGTTTGATTTTATTATGATTTGGATATATTACAAATTTATATAACATATGTATATATTATAAAGAGATACGAATATATATATAGTATGATCAAGGGTACGGTATATATTTCAACTTCTTCGTTTTAGGGTTTAGAGGATTAACAGAAGTAGAGCGGTGCAACCAAAAGAGAAGCAATGAAACAACGACCAGACGTAGAAGCGACGGAGCGAACGAACGACAGATCTATGCAGCGACATAGGAGGTAAGGTTTTTTCATTTTTCACAAATCAATGTACTTTGAAATCTATTGCATGTTCTGTTTAACACCATAAATCAAATAGATTTAAAGCACTAACCCGTGCCATTCACGAGTATATATTGGCATGTGAATATTTTTATTAAAGATTTTAAAAATTTAACATATAAGAATTTCCAAAATTTGTTTTATTCACCGAAAATTATCTACCAAAAGTTACAAAAAGAATTGTTTTATTTCAATAGGATTATAAAGAATAACAAATTATACGTTACTAATTAGTATTGTTTACTATAAATAGTGTGATTACCTGTGTTATATACTGCTGCGTGCTATTTATGGTTTATATTAAATAATTATAAATCTATATTAATGTGTACTCTTTATTAGAATATTCATTCATAATAATTTATATATTAGTGTTCTTTAATGTAAAAATTTCAGCCTCCTAATCATGCATATATTTTTTACTCAAAAAATTGAATATTAATATATTTTTATTTAGAATTTAATACACTATCATGAAAAATGTTTATTTTTGTGTAGTATATTTTTACCTTTGTGTGTGTGTATATTATGATGGCTGCTATGCACGATGTTTTAAAATATTTTTTCATGCAAATTTATAATCTTTCTATAAGATATATTAACCTCTTGTGATTTATATATTAATAAATTTCTCATAATATTTCTATTATTAATATTCACAAATATAAAAATTCACTAATTGTTAAAATTAACCTCAGTAATTGAAAAGGTCAGGAATTAAGAATAAGAATTACTATTATAATATAGGTTATATCAAAGTCATATTCAATAATTTATATTTAATAATTTAATAATAACAAACATTTTTATAGTATGATGATACATACTATATAAAAGTCATATTCAATAATTTGTATTCACTAATACAACTATTCATTATTAATTGAGATTTAATATATTAATTAAAAACTAAACAAAGCATTTAAGAAAATTAATTTTCAATAAAATTTAGCTTGTAAAAATGTTTTAGTCCTTATTTTATATTACAATAAATAATAGTTGAAACATATATAGTATGATGGCCTGTGTTGTGCACGATATATATTTAAAAAGTATAAATGTTAAATTAAAAGTTTATATTAATGTGTAATATCTATTAAAATGATTGAGAATATTAATTTAGATATTAATATTCTTTCATATAAAATATTCAATCTACTTATGATATATTTTACTCTCTTATCAAATATTAACAAATTTGTTTTTTTTTTTTTTTTTCCGTGAGACATTGACATGCATTAATTTAAAACTCTGAGTCCTATGTGGTATGTTTGTACTCTTAGTTTGTCATATTTTTATCTATAAGAATAAATTAAAAATAATAAAATGATAATAAATGTATAATTTTCTCTTAGGAATTCTCATGTTAATGTGAATTTATATAAAATATTCATCGTCATGTATCAAGTGTAATTTTCGTAAAATGTATAATTTTCTCTTAGCAATTCCTATTGCATTTGTGTAAAATATTCATTCTTTTGTATTATATTTTTACACCCATCCAAACTATCTGCAAATATAATCATTAGAATGAAAAGGGAGCCAATTTCTGTTTAAAAATGAAAAGCAAGCAAGCACACATAGGTGTGCACATATGTCCTACGTATTTAATTAGGGGAAAATAGTAAAAAATTGGTATTAATTTGTTGAATCTGAATCCTAAAGTATACGAAAAAATAGTGAACAGTCCCGCACTTAGGTGCTTTTCTTAACCAAAAACATAAATACCTTTGTCAATGACAAAAGAATGAGCGAAAATGACAATGAAGAATTTCTCGGGTTATGATCTCTTGCATATTAAAAATAATAGCATAATCAATATTGGCTTATTTGTGCTGATAACATGTAGGTATTGTTAGTTGTGTACCATCTGGTGTCGTGCTAGTGATGTGTTTTTTAGGAGGTCGAAGTAAATTATGTCAAAGCTTTTAGGTACGATGGATTATATATGAATCACACTCTCAGGTTCAGAGGCCCACAAAAGTAAATAACTTCACCAATTAAAGATTCCTAAAGAAGAAAACTTCGGCATGATATTTAAAACTTGTTACGATAATAATATTTAAATGTAATAAAATCAAATAAAAATATATTTAATGTAAACTATAAGAGATGATTATAGGCTTTTGAAAGTTGATTGAAGAGATCGTCTCTGCTGGTCCAATATTTTGATATGGGAGAACTTCAAGCTAAATAAAAAAAAATAGATACAAATATCATAAACTCATATGCATGATTTGATTTTGACGAAAAGAAAAAAGGAAGGAAAAAGAAAAAAATGCATGACGTGAACAGTTATGCTGTCAGGCTAGTTTTAAAACATTTCACTAATCATTTCCACTCTAAAGTCCTCATCGTGTTTAGATAGCATGAGCCTGGCTATAAGAGAATCCCTTAATTATTTACATGTGTTACTGCATCGGCCCCGAAGTCGAGTCCCAGGCCCGCCAACCGATCCCCTGATTTATCGCCTTCAAATGATAACGCCTAGCAGTCGGGGCGGTGACTCATGACCCTCGAACCTTCTAGAAAGGGATACACCGGGAGACGATGCTTGGAGCCGTTGCCACCCCGAAGATTGGGGATCACGTAGCCAGTACGTGACGGACTTGGCAGGTGCGAGATATCAGGAAGAGATTAGCTGATCCTTGAAGCGCGAGGGAGAAGTTACCGCGCGCAGATTCCGGATCGGTGGTTACCCTCCCTCGACGTGACTCCACTATATAAAGGGGGCTTGACCCCCCAGGTTTGCAGATTCACTACTTACTCTAAACCCTAATTTACTCTGTTCTCCTTCTCCTCCAAAGCCCTATCTAACTTAGGCATCGGAGTGTCTTCGCAAGTACCACCCCCCTTTTTGGACTCTGGAAGAAGGAGTACTCAACCCCCAGGGAGGAGGAGAGCTCTACCATTCTCAGTATCAACATTGGCGCCCACCTCTTTTATGGGGCGAGGCTGAGCTCGATAAAAGGGAAAGCAGAGGCTCGTTTTGAGCGAGAAAAGAAAAAGGGATCCCCGTCTGCATTTGGATCTTGAAGAAATCAGATTTCCAATTCTTATAAGACTGGTCGAAGAGCTCGAGAATGTAAAAGCCAGGTATTTTATTGAGCGAGCACCACTTAAGCTGCTTGCCAAGCCTAAGCTGGAAAAAACTGAAGAAGAGAGCGGCGGGGGTAACCCCAAAGTACTCGGACCACGAGCTTGAAAGCCCTGGATAAAAGCCCACTATTGGGGTGTAGCTGCGAAGGGCGTGATCAAACCATTGGAGTACCTCGCACTCAAACCTACCCAGGGGGAAGCGAAGGCCTATTCGCGTAAAGAAAGTTTTGTAGAAGAAACAGAAGTCTGGGGAACTAGACTCGCCCTTGTTAAAGCATACTCGGTTGTCGGGAGAGCAGGGGAGGCAAGTTACCTCCTCGTCTCGATCCCGGTTCGGCGTAAATGACACACTAGACCTAAGAGCGGCCACGCCAGTGTCTGAAAAAATGTTGGAGGCCACCCTGAGTACATCGGGGTGCACCCAGGCGTAAGGAGACCTATCATCTCCCACTCGGCGCTCGCCCCCTTATGAAGTGAGTACGAAGGAACAGACGCGATGGGGGGAGAAGGTGAAACCCAGGAGGTGGGAGGAACCACCTGGAGAGGCACTGGGTCACGACTGCCGTCGGAGGGGAGCCCCTTGTGGCCAGAGCCTCCGGCGTAGGGTGGCGTAGAAAGGTCAAAAGGCGTGCTCGTCGTTTCAGATGACGAGCCACTCCCAGAACTCAAAGGTATGGGGGAAGGGGGACGACGAGAAGAAGAGGAAGAAGCCATTAATGAAGAACAGTAACAAGACTTACCAGGAAACGCGAAGGAACGGGGATGAAACGGCCGCCCGGAACACAAATGCAGGGAAGGATGACAGACGAAGCGTTCAGGGAGAGCGGAACGAAGAAAAGAGAGAAGAGAGAAGAGGGGGTGGCTTTATAACCCCTGGAGAAAAATGAAGGGGCGAACCAATCCGAGCCCTCCATTTACGAAATCGGATGTAGATCTAGCGGTCCAGGCCGCATCAGACGATCGACGGTGGGAAGAGGAACGCTTGAGTAAACGTCCCGTCTGAGGCTCATCACGTGGCGAACAGAGTAAAGGTGCGACACGTGGGCGTGACGCCCGGACAAGCAAGCACGGGATCGCCCCAACCTCAATACCTCACCTCGGCTACCGACCCAAGAACAATAGGTAGACCCTCTGCCCTTTCGTGCAAAGAGTCTAGGGGGCTTGTGTTACGGACCGGTCCCGAGTCGAGTCCCAGCGTCCACCAAACCGAGCCGTCCCGGCTCGGTTCCGACCTTCTTCGAGCTCGGCGAGCTACATCTGACCCCGGAGGCGCCAAACCGATCCTCTAAGACGATCGCCTCAATGATAACGCCTTAGCGGTCGTGGCGTAGCCGACTCATGACCCTCGAACCTTCTAGAAAGGGATACAGTGGGAGATGATGCTTGGAGCCGTTGCCACCCCGAAAATTGGGGATCACGTAGCCAGTACGTGACGGACTTGGCAGGTGCGAGATATCAGGAAGAGATTAGCTAATCCTTGAAGCGCGAGGGAGAAGTTACCTCCCTCGACGTGACTCCACTATATAAAGGGGGCTTGATCCCCTAGGTTTGCAGATTCACTACTTACTCTAAACCCTAATTTACTCTGTTCTCCTTCTCCTCCAAAGCCCTATCTAACTTAGGCATCGGAGTGTCTTCGCAGGTACCAACCCCATTTTTGGACTCTGGAAGAGGGAGTACTCAACCCCAAGGAGGAGGAGAGCTCTACCATTCTCAGCATCAACAACATGTATATCCATGCAATGTGTAACTTTGTTACTTGTGTGCATGTATAATCATTGAAAACTTGAACTTGTCAGAGGCTACGACCCCTTTCTTTCTTTCTGTTTCAGTGGAAAATGTTCCCCTTTTCAAAAAAGGACCCCTTCATTTTGTTTTCCTTAGAACATTTCCCCCTCTTCATTACTACTTCGATTTAGGGATCACCCTCTGAAACAATGTCAGGCACAAATTCAAATTTAGGTGCCATGGCTATGGGAAATGGTTGTAGAAGAAAGTTACAATTTGGCAGGATGGGGGGGTTGTGTTTGTGTGATGTTATCGTTGGGGGGGTATGTTTAAATAACCAACCTCTAAGACTTTTCACATTATGTTAACCACATTAAAATTTGGCATAATTACGGTTAACAAATTGATATGGAAATTACATAATAGAGTCAGGATCTAAGTAATCATATATGATTTTTTATTTCAATTGCCATAGGGAATTATTTGATTGAACGATTGATTATTTTGAATGTTGCTGAGATTTATTACCATCGATGGGAGAATTACTAAAAAGGTAACGGTTATATGATATAAATTGATCTGTAATCTCACATATATTTTGAATTTATATTTATATTTGATATTTTACGAAATCAGAATTGTATTTTTGTAAGGTACGTGCGCAATATTTTTTTTAAGAGCATTGCTATTTATAGCGAGAAAAAACTTCCCGAACATCACAAAGCGCTAATCAACTTATAAAGAACCGCTAATCAGTTTATAAAAAAGAGTAAATATTGAAATTGGTCCCAATAAAAATCACGGAGACCAATTTAGTCCCTAAAAAATGAAAAATAATAATTTGTCCTTAAAAATCTTAAATGTAGGTCAAATTAGTTCCTGATAGGGATTAAAATGTCCCTAAAAACTATCATAAAAAGACTAATTTGACCCATATTTAAAGTTTTTAAGAACAAAATTGATATTTTTTATTTTTCAGGGACTAAATTGGTTTCTGCAATTTTTGTCGGGGACTAATTTGAGTATTTACTCTGAAAAAAGGAAAATGTTTTGTTGACTTTTGGCCAAAATCACAGTTGGTTGGCCAATGACATTATTTCGTGATGATTCACGATCGAAATCCTTCACGATATTAATCATTTCCTTTTTTTAAACACGTTTTTTTAATGATGTCTGTCAGCATTGTTTTAATTTGCGGTATTAATGACCTTTTTAAATTTGGTTGTTTCTAAAAGAATGTTCATCTTGTATTTGGATGTTAAATTGGTCTCCATGAGCTTTTATTTTTTAATTATTTGCTGTCATAACCGGAAATAAATATGACAAATTTCGTATTTTTCAGAATTTGTAATTCTTTCAAAACACAAATCAATGAGGAAAGGCCAAGCAAGATGAAGATGAATTTTATATTTTTTAGATTTTTCTACTTTTTTATTTTCTACTATTTAATAGAAAAAAATTGGTACAATAAGTCTATTTTTTGAAATGGGCCGACAAAATTGGGGAACAACAATATCTATTGAGATATGCTTTCCACTATTTCCTCTTTTATTGGAAAACTGGGATACACCATATCTTTCACATATTTTCTATATATTTATACTATATTTGACAAATCAACAAAACACAACACAACACCATATATTGCTCTTTTATATTGTGATCCCACTTAGAGGGAACCCGCCCAACAAAAGGTTCACCATTGTGATTCACTTGGACGTAGGCATGTAGCTTTCTGCCTTTGATGATTAAATCGGAATAAATCTTTTCGCGCTTGTACGCACTCACTTTCATGATTGTCCTTTAAAATCTTGCATTAAAATTAATTAAATAATATTAATTTGAAAATATAACCACAATAATGTCCTCTTATTTTACTTATTGAAATTATCAATAGATAAAAAAATTAACATCATCCTTATTTTTCTAAGAAAACAAATAATTTGAAATAAATGAAAATTTATAAAGTGACAATTACTTTTTTTTTTACTATCTCAAAGCTGCGAAGTATTCACCGGTCGCGTCAATAACTAATATCCGCCGGAGAACATGGCCGATCACCGGACCCAGATTCCCTGGCAGTCGTCTGATCAAAACTAAATATACATCTTTATATATAAACTGTTTGATCAATGCTCATCCCCGATCACCTTTAATGGAGTCTCTCCTCTCAACCACGTTTTTTCCATTCACAAAGCTCGAACCCGAGACCTTGCTTAAGGAATTTGAACCCAGTTCCACTCGGGCAAACATAATGTTGATACAATTACATTGAAATATAGAAAGGAAATATAAAGCTACACCAAAATAAATATAATTTTACTTAGATTTGTGATATCTACATGTTTTTGGTAAATATATAATCTGGCTAATATTAGTAAACTCACTAGTTATCTGAGAGTAGCTAATTGTAATATAAATAAGGCTTAAATGTTTTTTCCCTGTAAATATAGTATTTTTATTGTAGTCTCTGTAAAAAAATGTTTGTCGTCCCTACAATGTCAAAAATGTCTCTGTTCTATCCTTACCGTCAGTTGCTGTTAATTTTTTGCTGACCTGACCAACAAAGATCTATCTAAGCTTTGTCACGTCAGATTAAAGATGTTAAGTGGCACATAAGTGGGATGTCGACTTAGTCAAGGATGATGACATGGCATACACTAGGGTTTCTTCTTCCTTTATCCTCTCCCTCTCCCTCGTCCTCTAGTCCCACCCCATTCAATGACCTCTAGTGACCCGACCCGGGCTATTGAGGTCGGGTTTGATCTCGTGCCACAAGGAAATAAGGACGAATTAGGGTCTCATTTTATGACTGGTATCGGATCAGCGACGAGTTTGGGTTAGCCTTCGGGTTACCCAGTCCATCCTATATATACATATAACCTTAATGAATTGTTTTATTTTACCCCTTTGTTAAGGTTTTTATCTTTTTATTCTCTGCTACTTAAAGTTTGATCTCCTATTAATCGTGATTGTCAATATGAAATATTAATGAACTAGTAGTTAAAAAATAATTGTCGATATAGTTCATATGATCGTCTTTTCTACGAGATCCACTTGAGTGTTTTCCAAGATTCTTCATTTATCCAAGACTCTTCATTTATCGCTGAGAAATGGGTATGAGCTCTCCTGGGACTAACCCTAGTCTGGAAGATTATGGTGTGCATTCATGTTAGGAGGAAGATCTCGTCTAGAGGAGGAAAAAGGAATAAAGGAGTGCTAGAGGGTGAACCCCGCTTCCTAGTGAAACAAGGTTTAGAGCCATTGGTGAAAGATGATGTTGAGCCGTCAGTAGTCATTCAGAAAAAAAGTTATAAGGGTTTGCTGTTTGGGCCTCTTCAAGAACCAGATGGCAAAGATTTCCAAGAGGTAGAGGATGAAGATCTCCCAAAAAATAGATGGTATAAGGAATTGGAGTCAGGCCCAAAATAAGAAAGGCCTTAGGTCCTAGTTCCAGAGAATGAAGAATGGAAAAGTTGGACGGAGCCATGGAAGAAAACCCTGGTGGTGAAAGTCTTGGCAAGAAAGTTAATTTCTGCATCCTAGAAGGAAATGTACAATGGGAATGGGCAAAGAATGGACCAACAAAAATCATAGACATGCCTAATGAGTATTATCTTGTTCAACTGCCATAAAAGGAATACTAAAATCATGCCATATGTGATGGCTGAAGGTCCATGGATGATTCCAGACCACTGCATTATTGTTCAAAGGTGGCGCCCATTTTTTCTAAGGAATGCGAAAACTATCAAGAAGGCGACGGTTTGGATCAGATCACCAGAACCTACTAGTTCAATTGCATAACCTTAGAAGCCCTTTTAGTTATTAGGATTCTTCCCTTTTAATTGATTTATTTCTTAGGATTTTATCATGTTATTTCTTCGGATGCTTTTTTTTTTATTTCTTAGGATTCTTTCCTTTTAGTCATCTTGTTTTTAGGATTCAATCTTTATTTTTTAGGATTTGTTCCTTTTATTTCTTATGATTTGTTTCCTGTTAATCTTTTTAATTCTTAGGATTCTACCAATTAGTTCTTAGGATTTGTTCCTTTTATTTCCTATATATTTGTACTTGACTACTTCTATTGGGGAGTTTAGATTGAATTTGAATTATATAAAAAAAGAGATTTTTCTCAGTTTTATTTGTTAACCTCTCGGGTATTCTTTGACTAAACGGGTAGTTGAATCCTTTACTCTATCCCATCATGTACGTTGCACCAGAATCCTTGGCTGGAGAAAGGGTTGATAAGGAGACGAATGATTTTGAGGTGTAGTTGGGAGCAGAAGGCGGGATATTCAAGAAACACTAGTGCATAGGGGAATCCTTGGAGATAATGAGATGGGAGTATCCTCTACAGAGGTTTCGATGGAGGCTCAGTTAGATGATGTAACGCCCGTACTCCAATAATAATTAAAATAAGATAAATTACATTAAAGCACAGGAATTACTAAAATTTAAACTTGATTTACATAATACAAGTCCAAACTTCAAACTATGTCATGAGTCTAGGAATTTAGAAGTTATAACATCATCCAAGTCCAAAGCTTGGGAAATACAAAATACAAGGCCAATCTTTGTTCTTAATAACAAAGAAGTCAACTACAATGTCAAACTAACATAACCTAGAAATTTGAAACTTCTAGAATCATCTCCTACTCCTCCAGTACCTACTTATCTGAAAACAAAAGAGGAAATGGCGAGATTATAAAAATCTTAGTGAGTCCTTCGCGGACCCCTCACTTAAACTCGTAACAATCACAATAACATTTCATTCTACACATTAAAACAACATGACAAATCATACTATTTTGTACAGCCAAGGATTTACCACGGGGTGTTAACTGACCACTGGGCTTGACCCTGTACTATACGACTCTTCTATAACAGTCGAGGATTTACCGATGGATATAAATTGACCATTGGGTTTGACCCTGCACTGAACAACTAGTTGCACAACCAATGATTACCACGGGATATAAATTGATCAATGGGCTTAACCCTGCATTGTACTACTGTTTGCAACAACCAAGGATTTACCACGGGGTGTTAACTGACCACTGGGCTTGACCTTGCATTTTATAACTATCTTATTAGAACAATTATACATTCAATAGTTCTAATACTATATTTCTAAGCTTTCAAACAAACTTATGTGTTAATGACTTCTCTAAGGGAATCCTAGGATATACCTTTGATCCACTAGGATTTAGAACACAAAAAACAAGTATCTGTGGCCTTAAAAGCCCTAAAATGTGAAAATGACACAGTGCATATCTTGCACGCTTCAGCGTCGAAACACGTGGTTCTGTTTTAGCGTGCGCGGGGCCTTGAGTCACGCCAGCGCTCTCGCCTGTCTTCCTGTTTTTGCGGCTTGCTTGGAGTGCAAGTCACAGCGTCTCTTCTTACGCTTCTGTTTTGAGTGCGCATAGGGCGCGGCAGGGTGCGCTTCACGCGTGTCCTGTGAATTATGCAAAATATTGCATTTTTCTGCTTTTCCCAACTCAAAACTTATTTTCTCCCCAATCTAAACCAATAACAATCAAGATTGAGACTCAAAATCAAGCATTAAACTTATATACAAGATCAAGAGCAACTGATGACACATCAAATACACAATAAATCATGCTTCAACACATCATAAAATCATCAATGTGATCATATTCTCATGGAACCCAAATCCACTTTCATGCATTTCCCTAACCCACACTTTGAATCAAGCAAACACACAAGAACACAAGGAAAATGGAAACCCTAAATGGTGGGTCTTATCGTTGCCTAAACCTCTAAGTGAGAAGAACTCATCAACAAATCCAGAATTTTGAACTATCAAAGGTGGAGCTTTGATCCTCTTCCTTCTCTTCTCTTCTCCTTCACGTGCCCTCCTTCTTCTAACTCAGGCGACTTGGACTTGCTGAAACTGTCCCAGATGAAGCCCTCAAATCTTTATCTCCCATCTGAGAATGAGGTGAGCACACAAGCTTCTCTCTTTTCCTCCAATCTCTCGAGCCCTAGCTCCTTCTTTCTCTTCTCCTTTCTTTCTTCCTTTCGTTTCCAACAGAAACAAAACGAGGGAAGGAGAGAAATGGGGGGCTGAGCGTGAGAGAGAGAAAAAGAGAGAAAGAGAAAGTGATTTTCACCAATGAGGACCATTTTACCCCTAGCTTAATAAGGTAAAGTACCATATTATCCTTCCTTTTTCATGAAACTCTCTTTGTGCCATTCTTTTCACACCCCCAAAACTAATTATTGACACCTAATTTAATTACTCAACTATCAATTTAAAACATCTAAATACCTAAATTAATAAAGATAACTAATTAAATTAGGCGGGGTATTACAGATGATGTCTAACTATCTGAAACTGATGTCTAACTATCTCTTTTTCTTTTATTTTTTCCTTTCATTTTATTTTACATTTTCTCTTCGAAACCAAACAAAACATTACTTATTTATGGATTGGCTTAAAGAGTTGAAAGCAATCATTCATCTACAAAGATAGCTTGTGTCTGCAGAAAGAAAATTTGCCTTTTTGTAGGCAATAGAAGATGAAGTTCAACCAATACACATTTGGTAAAGGTAGATATCTATATCATCTATATCATTATATCTATACCATTACTAGCGGCAAGACGGGCACTATCGTGCCCGTCCGCATTTGCAAAATGTGATGGTCCTCTCTCTCTGGCTTCATTGAAAGTTGAAATTGAAACAACCCACCAGAGAGAGAAGAATAGATGAGACATTTTTTCCTTTTATAAATTCAAAACCACTCTATGCAGTTTTTCCAAAGAATCGTATAATATTGGACGGGAGTTATGGGTAAAACTGGGGAAAAAGATTAACCGACTCTTTGTTGTGGTTTGAGAGTGGTTAATATGAAGGGTATTTTCGGGAAGAAAAAGTCCACACCAAAACTCTTGTATTCCCTTTATTATATGTTATATGTTATATGTTATATATGTTATCTATACCATTATATAAAGAGAAGGGGTGTTGGTAAATGTTTTTTTGGTGTACTATTTTTTTTCTTCCATTTTACCCTTTTAACTATTGGTACACTATTAAATGGTTAACTAAACGGTTATTACACGGTTAAGTGAAGAATAACCCCCACTATCCACAAAAACAAAAAATTTATTGCTTTGAAACCCAACTACCCCATTGCAATAATATTATGTCATTCATTAAAAGATGTAAACAAAATAAATAAAATGAGGAAGAAAATTAAATTTAAAACAACATTACACAACAAATTATAACGTTAAACATTAAAAGCGATAAAATAATACATCTTTGTAATGCACGTAGAAATGCGGAAAGGCAGCGGGAGTGTAAAATGCTTACACCGCTAGTCTATAACTATATATAAAGGGGATATCTCTTTTTGGTGTAGACTTTTTTTCTTCCAATTTTACCCTTTTATTTCTCTTTTATCTATGCTTATCCATAAATTAACTTCTCCCTACTTTTGTGTATATCAATAGTTTTTAACTTAGGCACTTCTTCTCACGATATGATTAACATATACACACGTAAATTCATAGTGAAATCAAATATCTTAAATCAATTTCTAAAAAGTAAATCCAAATCCAAATCCAAATTTTTTTTATTAAAAGAAAGTAACATATATGTGTACATATCAATAGGCGTTAAATACTGTTAATTAATAATAATATGTCATTTTCAAAATTAGTGTAATAAAATACAAGGAATGTTTAATCAAATTTCTTAAAACTAACATTAAACAATAAAATGCGATAAAATATTTCATACTGTAGCGTAATAGAAATGCGAAAAGACGGACACGGTAGTGCTCGTCTTGCCGCTAGTCTATACAATTATATAAAGAGAATGGGTGTTGGTAACTACCATTTTGGTGTACTACTTTTTATCCCCATTTTACCCTTTAAACATAAGCAAGTGCATTTGAAACTTCCACTCCAAAACATCTAATTACATAAATAAAATAGAGCAGTTACAAAACCACCAAAAGGTTAAGAAATGGAAAATGACACGGTTCACCATTTTGTCTATAACTTTAACCAACTGCTATAACTCACAGGTCCTCTCTCCCAATCAACATGTGTTAATAATTTAGTGTCATTATGAAAAATTAGTCTTATGAACTACTTAAAATGCATAATAAAATTCCTTAAAACCAATATTAGATATTAAAACACGATAAAATAATACATACTGTGGTGCAGTAGAAATGCGGAAAGACGGGCACGGTAGTGCCCGTCTTGCCGCTAGTAGATATAAAGGGGATGGCTTTGAATAACTGTTTTTTTGGTGTCCTAATTTCTTTTCCTTTTTACCCTTCACTCTAAACTCTAATGATAGACGGTTAACCTAATTGCATAGAATAAATTAGTCAATCATTGTTGTGCAAACTGATTTACATAGATAACGCTATTGATTTCAAAACGCACAATCAGCAGAGATAGTTACTCGATTTCAACCGCTCCTTTCACAAATTCAGCACAATAACTAACCTTTTTTCAAATATCAAGCCTCTCTTTCTTTTTTACTCTTTCTCTCTCACTCTCGCTTTTTTTCCTCTCTCTAAAACTTAGTTTTTGCCTCTTCTTCTCTATCACTGTCTTCTGTCGAGTTTTTACCTTTGTTATGTTTGTTTTCCTTAACATTATTGTACATCTAATTTTGTTGGCTTATATGATTTTGCAGGAATTACACTGTCTTCTGTCCAGTTTTTACCTTTGTTAATTTTGTTTTCCTTAACATTTGCCTTTCAAGCAGACATTTGCCTTTCAAGCAGAGGGTTGCAATTTAAATGGTGGTTATTGGTGCACCTGTGATGGAAACAACATTGGCAACACTGATAGGAAAAGAAGCCCAGACCATTTGCACTGAGGAGTAAGGGTACGAAGAAGAGGGAGTGGCAGGGAATGGAATGATAGATTATGTCCCTTCAGAAACGCAGTTTGTGAAATGAATAGAGGGCAGAGGAGGTAAAACTGGGAAGTTACGCAAAGATAGATGAGTAGAGACACAGAGAAGAAGATGAAGCAAAGAGTGAACGTGAAGAGCGGTTTCTCTGTTTGATAATCGTTACAGGTAGCTTTGTTCTTTTTATTTTGTGCCTTCTATGTGTTTGGTGGAACTGCTAAACTAGAAACTTGATTATTCCAATGTTTTTGTTGGGTCTTTTGAACTTTTTGACAAAAAGGAAAGAGATTCATTTGTTTGGATTGGATGACACGGAGGCAAAATTGCTGCAATGTGTAATTTCATTTTTCAATTTTTTTCAGTTGGATTGATCATCTAATTTCTTTATATTTTTTTATTGTTTCTTTTTTTAAATTTGTTACTATTTTGTTATTGTTTATCTGAATTTATCTGAATAAATCATCATTTTTTTTCGAACTATTTAATTTTATATTGGTTACTAAATCACAAAAGCTCACATGAAAATCTTAGATCTTTACATATGTTGTACGGTACAGTTTGACCAATGTTAAAACTAATAAATGTGCTTAAATGATTTTCCCTCTTGAATGAATTATAAGCACATCCAAATTATGTTTAAATGTGCTTTATAATTCATTCCGGAGGTAGTAAGAAAGACATGCAAGTAACACGGTCATTAGACATGTGTCATATAAGAAGAGCAACACATGGACAGAAAAAGTATGATAAAAGAGCAACACCAATGCTTCATAGTAGTCCTTTGAGTCTTACTTTCTCAATTTAAATCATTCGTAAATTTGAATTTCTCATTTCTTCGTATTTGTATTATACTGTTCTTCCAACGGGTTCCGTGGGTGCTACCAAAAAGCGAAGAAGTGAAGTTTCAATACTCACAGTCACAGGAATTATAACACTTACAATGACAACCAGACAAAAACAGGGCACCATGGTGGCTCAACACTAATTGCATATTTGTTTAAGATTTTAAAATGATGTTTGCTTTAAAAATGCCGTTTGCGTTTCCAAAACTCAGTTTGGACATTTTGTTGGGATGTTTGGTTTAGATTATGGTCCAACAGAATTGTGTTTGAGGTGGTCAAACGAGATTTTATTCACAGCATATTGATAGTTGCTTTTTCGTTGAAAACGAGATTGTGAGTTTGACCAACAATGTTCAAAATGCGGGCCCCATGTGCAAACACATTGAGTTTACTATTTGTCCATCGGTTCCCATGTGCTTCTATGTGTGTGTGTATATATATATATATATATATATATATATATATATATATATATATATATACCATGTCCTTTTTGGTAAATTTAACGCTAAAAGTGATTCTACCCTATCTCATCCAAACAAAACCAATTCTTTTAAACTCACTTTTAAAATATCATTAACAAACACAAATCAATTTTTTTAAACTCAATTTTTTAAAATCAATTCTCTTAACATCAATTCTTTCAAAATCAATTCTATTCAAATCTAAAACAAACGGACCTTAAGTGCATGTTTGGTTAAGATTTTAAAATGTCGTTCGCTTTAAAAATGCCGTTTCCGTTTCCAAAACTTCGGTTTGGACTTTTTGTTAGTATGTTTGGTTTAGATTGTGGTCAACAGAGTTGTGTTTGAGGTGGTCAAGCGAGATTTTATTCATAGCATATTGATAGTTGATTTTCCGTTGGAAACGAGATTGTGAGTTTGGCCAACAATGTTCAGCATGAGGCCCCATGTGCAAACACGTTGAGTTTAATATTTGCCCTTGAGTTCCCATGTGCTTTTATATATATATATATATATATATAGGAAATTTATTTAGAATCTGTACACCTATTTTTAGAAAGTGCAACTTAGCGATCTATAACTAAAAAGTTATCAAATGCACCCTATGGTGTAACTTGCTAAGATTACACCTTCTAAAAAATAGGTGGAGTGCATTCTAACAAACCCTATTAGGAGTTTGCTAGAATGCACCCACCATACACCCACCTATTTTTAGAAGGTGCAACTTTGACAGAAAAGCTATAACTAAAAAGTTGACAAATGCACCTAAGGTGTAACTTGCTAAGTTACACCTTCTAAAAATTAGGTGAGTGCATTCTAGCAAATCCATATATATATATATATATATATATATATATATATATATATACACACACACACACTATGTCCTTTTGGTAAATTTAGCAGCTAAAAGTGATTCTACCCTATCTCATCCAAACAAAACCAATTCTTTTAAACTCACTTTTAAAATATCATCACAAAACACAAATCAATTTTTTTAAACTCAATTTTTAAAATCAATTCTCTTAACATCAATTCTTTCAAAATCAATTCTATCCAAATCTAAAACAAAGCGGACCCTAAGTGCATGTTTGGTTAAGATTTTAAAATATTGTTAAGCTTTAAAAATGTCGTTTTGCGTTTCCAAAACTTCGGTTTGGACTTTTTGTTGGGATGTTTGGTTTAGATTGTGGTCATGAGTTGTGTTTGAGGTGGTCAAATGAGATTTTATTAGCGACATATTGATAGTTCTTTTAGTTGGAAGCGAGATTGTGAGTTTGGCCAACAATGTTCAAAGCGCGGGCCCCATGTGCAAACACGTTAAGTTTAATATTTGCCCTTGGTTCCCATGTGCTTATATATATAGATTTCTTTAGAATACGCCCACCTATTTTTTAGAAGGTGCAACTTAGCAATTTATAACTAAAAAGTTATCAAATGCACCTATGGTGTAACTTGCTAAGTTACACCTTCTAAAAATAGTGGGTGCATTCTAGCAAACTCTATTAGATAGATGCATTCTGAAGCCCTATTAGGGTTTGCTAGAATCACCCACCATGCACCCACCTATTTTTAGAAGGTGCAACTTGGCAGCTATAACTAAAAAGTTGTCAAATGCACCATAAGGTGTAACTTGCTAAGTTATACCTTCTAAAAATTAGGTGGTGCATTCTAACAATATATATATATATATATATAGACACACACAATGTCCTTTTTGGTAAATTTAACGCTAAAAGTGATTCTACTCTATCTCATCCAAACAAAACCAATTCTTTTAAACTCACTTTTAAAATATCATTACCAAACACAAATCAATTTTTTAAACTCAATTTTTTAAAATCAATTCTCTTAACATCAATTCTTTCAAAATCAATTATATCCAAATCTAAAACAAACAGAGTCTAAATATGTTGTGGTTTTTTTTTTTAAACTTTGGTAATTGTTTTTCATAACTATTTCTCAGTAAGCATAGAAAGGAAATTTGTTGCTTATTCATGATTGTGCAGGACGATTCTCCTAAGAATGAAATTGATTGTGATAATTCTGGGGATGAACCGAAAGAGTATGATAAAGTTTGGTAGAATGTATCTTTGTAAAAATTACTTTCTAAGAAAAATTGGGTTTTGTAAAGGAAACATGAGTTATTTAGTTTAAGGAATGTTAATTTTGGTTTTTGCATAAAACGTTATCTTCTGCTATTGTTAATTTCGTATATCTGTACTGTTTTGTCGTTTTGAGTGTTGTTATATGTATAGTTTATTGGTTATTTTAATAATTATAAATTTAGAAATATTTTATTAGTTCATACATAATTACATACACATACATATCGATACATGTTAATAATAATGTGTCATTTTAAAAAATTAGTGTAATGAAATACTTGAAAAGCATAATCAAATCTCCTAAAATCAACATTAAACAATAATTTGCGTTAAAATAATACTCCCTCCGTTACTTTTTATAAGCTCATTTAGATAAAAAACGCATATTAAAAAAAATAGTTAGCATAATTAAATTGTCTATAATATGTATATTTTTCCAAATTTATCCTTCAATCATAATTTTAATTAATTAATGCATGTGTTGGATTTTTAAATACTATGCAATTAATTATGGGTATTTTGAAAAAATAATTAATATATCTTGTAATTTGAAAAGGAGTTTATAATTAGTTAACAATTTTTTATAAAAATAGTTTATAAAATGTAACATAAAAAATATGTATTGTAACACAATAGAAATACGAAAAGATGGGCACAGGAGTGTCGTCTTTCCACTAAAAATTGTTAAAGACAGTTGGTGTAGACCACAAATAAGGACAGTGGTGCTGCCTTCCAAAGAATATGTTGATTTAACCCCCAAAAAAGAATATATGTTGAACCTTGAAGGGAAAAATAATAACGTGGCCGACACAGCTCTTTTAAGAAATTACCTTGGCGTGTGTGAATTTGTTTCCAGATAAGATACAGGAAAACAAAAACAAAAAAAATAAAAGAAGCGTGAGCGGCAGGATTCGAACCTGCGCGGGCAGAGCCCACATGATTTCTAGTCATGCCCGATAACCACTCCGGCACGCCCACGAGATAGAACCGTTGTTCACTTGTTAATTATCTCACCTAAGCCCAAGCCGTCGAAAAATCCATACCGCATATCCAGCAAACATCTAGACCACGCCACGTACGGATAATTTATTATATGAAATATAAAAAATCAAATATAAATACATACATATGGAAAGTATTTAATCTTATAATAATTATTTGTGGATATTTTATTATATTTAATTTTCAATTACAAAATTATTAATTGAATAAAATAAAAATTAATGAGAGTAAAAATTTAGTATATTAAAGAAAAATTAATATTAATTTGATTTCATTTGTCATGAAAACTTTAAATATAGGATATAACATAAAAAAATGCATGGCTTTATGAAATAAGAGCGGTGGAGGTGGCTTCACAAGGTTTACAAATAATTGGTAGATAAAGGCTTGTTTCCGTTATAAAAAAAAGCTTGTTTTGCATAATTTTTTAAAATAACTTTTAATTAAAAGAGGTGTTTAAAAACTTATAATAGTATATAAATTTTCCAAAAAATATATATATATAAAAGATTGTTTTGCTATTTTTCAAAAAAAATAAAAGGGTCCAAGACTTTTATAAAATTTGTTATCTATGACTATAACGTGTCATTCACTTTATAGAGTATAATAAAACATCTCAACCATAATAAAAAAATAAAATATTAATATTAGATGTATATACATAGCAAATTATGAATACATGAAAAATAAACGGTTAAACTTTTATCAATAATTATGTATTATTTAGCTTCTGAAAATCAAAACTCGCTTTAAAAAACTCATTATTTGGTTTAACACCGATCCTTGAGGGAATAAGAAGAATTCTTTTAAAAAGGGAATAAGAGGAATGAGAAGCGTGACATAGAATTGGGGTCATAAAAACTGTGTGTGCAGTACTCAGTGAATGTTTGTGGTGCACGACTGTACGAATTTCATATTTTCCAATGACCAACGCTGAGTTTTTGTCAAAAGCAAGTCAACTGCAAAACTGAGTTTCTCAGCTTTGGCATTTATGCCATATCACATTTTTCAACAAGTATAAAGTTTTTGGAAGATCTTTCCAGTTACACTATGTTTGCTTGATGAAAGAAAGATAGAGGAAAGGAAGTAAAAGAAAAGAAAGTGAAAAAGAAGAGAAAAATGAGATGATTATTGAGTGGTTTGGTTTGAGAGAGAAAATGAAAGGAAAATGAGAGAGGAAAAAAGAAGTATATTTATAAAATGACATAAATATTTCTAAAAGTAAAATGAGATATGATAAAAGAATAAAAGTATAAAAAGATAAATTAAATATTTTATTAAAGTAAAAAATAATTTAAAAATAAAAATAAAAAGTAAAGAGGTCAAAATTGTTAAAAAGAAAAACTCATTAAAAATTAAAGTTAAATTAAAAATATTATATTTTCTGTGAAAATAGTTATTTTATCAATAAAATAAAATTTAAAATATTAATAAATTATAAATAGTTATTTTATCAATAAAATAAAATTAATATATGTGAAAATGAAAAATATATTTTCTGTTTACAAACTACGAGGAAAGAAAGAAGGCAAAAAAAATACTTTAACTGGTTAAAGCAACGTCTACTTTTTAAATGTATGTAAAAAAATCAAATTCAATATAAAAAAATATTTTACAGTTGGTGCCAAATAAAGAAGGATAATATTGTCATTTTGGTCAATTTTTATCTCTCTCCAGCCTTTTCTTCTCAAATTGGAAGAAAGGTTTTTTGTATTGGGATTTGCAAATGTTTTTCTCCTGCTAGTCAACGAGATCCAAAGGAAGGAATGGATCTTGAAAAACGTGTTTTACTTCTTCTCTTTTCTTTTCTTCCCACTTTTAGGGCTTCCAAACGCAGTGTTACAGATTTGCACAATCCATAACATTTTCAAAAGTTTTTGCACTATATACATTAAGGATGTGATTAGCAGCCTCGAGTTTGTGTAGAAAAAGAATCCTGCAAAGAAAGAAAAAGAAGAGAGATTAGAATCTCTATTGATTGGCTATCCGAGAAAAAGAAGAGAAAGAAAGAAAAGAAATCTTTGGAACCCCACAGTGTTTAATTTCTTCGCATAGTTCTTGAGAGAAAAGCAGGACAAAACCCCATAACTTCCTATTTCACCCATATTTTATTATTGTTTTGACTATTGTTTTTTTAAATTAAGGGTAGTTTTGTCTTTTCAAAAATAATCCACATCTCTTTTTCCATATTTCTCTTCTTTTTCTCTTTATTCCAATCAATACAAAAAATCTACCATATTTTTAGCGTTTTCTCTATTACCATCTTTCTCTTTTCTGGTAATTTTAGTGAACCAATAACACCTAAGTTTTTATGTATAATTATAAATCAATTTGATAATTATTATTTCCACCTTAAATTGTAAATTTCAATTAAGTTTCCAATATGGGAATACTTGTACAATACCAATATAATAAAACTGTAAAGAACTGCTTTCAAGCGAGTCCCAAGGGCCCATTGCGTAAACCATCTCGAGTGTCTTTGGGTATGTTTAGTAAGAACAATATCCTAAGTGCAATACCTAAATTTCACCTTCTTGATATGACACAATTATTCTGGGACTTTGACATATAATATTAATCTTAATGCATTTTGATGACATAGCAAATGATAATAGATTTGGGTAAAAATTTATAGATATGATATGGATGATAGTAATTTTCAATCCAACGTTTGATTTTGAAAAATATTTATCCGGTAAGATGTTATTGAATGTGTAATAATCTTTTAAGTATTCTGTGGTGTAATTTGATCCCTCATCATATATGAATATAGGTTTATTTTAAATTGAAATGAATCAAATTTTAAGATTGAATCCAAAAATCAATTTAATTTCCAATTTTTTGACTTTATTTTTTCATTATGGTTTTTTGATTTAGTTTTTGCCATTTGCACAAAATGTTGGATGCTCCTAAGTGAAGTCCTGAAAAAAGATTTAAAAAAATAGGAGAAAAGTGACATGACATTTGACATGTGGAAATAGAAATTCAGCCAAGCCATTAAAAATGTACTCTGAAAAAACCTCTTGATGTTGTTGTTGCTACCGCTATACTAGTAACTCCAATTCCAGGTCACTGAAGAGTGGAGACAGAAAAAGATGGTGGCATGGTTACCCGAAACTAGAGATGGTAAAATAGATGGATTGGATAATTTTTTAAATGAATCCTAATGGATGGATTGGAAACAATCCATTTATCCATTTATATCCAATAAAAGTTCATTAAGAAAATCCAATTCATCCATAATGTATTTTAAAAAAACTATTTAATTCATCCATTAACAATTTTTTTATGGATGGATATCCAATCCATCCATAAAAATTATTTTTAATCACAAAAAATATTTTTAACCTTAAAAAATTATTTTTAATCATAAAATATATTTTAATTAAAAATATTTTTACTCTCTCTCCCATCTTTCTCTCTCCCTCTTTCCCCTCTCTCTCTCTCTCCCAATCCCCTTCCCCCTCTCCCTCTCTCCCCTTTCTCAAATTGAATTCATTTCCCTGATTTCCGTATAAATTTGGTAGCACTCAAAGTACATGAATTTCATATTTTTCTGTATTACAGTAAATTTTCCAGAGATAACTTGTATAGATACGAGCACAATCAGCGTTTTATATAGGGAAAATGCTGAAAATAAATTTCAAATGTAAAATCACAGTCAACAAAGAGACACTGTAAACACACCAAAGGAAGTAAGTGAAGCAGTTCAAGAACAGAGACGGAAGAGATTAGCAAAGCCTTGTCTTGCATTTACCAAACTACCCACTGGACCAATATTCACCACGATCAGACCCCATTTATGACAAATTCACACAAAAACAGATCACAAATTGCATTGATAAAAACAAAAAAGAATGTTGATGGATAAGTAAGAAAGCATCAAGCGCCGAATCAAATCTCTTCAGACAAATCCGTAAAGCCAGGCGCGAAAGGATCTGGCTGTGGTGAGCAAAGAGACCAGAGCTTGGGGGAGAGAGAGAGAGGGGAGAGAGGAGAGCAATGAAAATATTTTTAATTAAAATATTTTTTTATGAATAAAAATATTTTTTGTAATTAAAATAATTTTTACTATTAAAAAAATATATTTTATGATGAATTTAAAAAATTATCCGTTCTATCTATTTGCCATCTCTTGTGTAATCTAATAGATTTAGAAAAAATAGTGAATAGATAACTAACCATCCATTAAATTAAATGGATGGATTGAATCCAATCCATTTAGTTTTTTTGTTTTTAATAGATAAATTTTTTTATGAATGAATTGAATGATAAATAAATAAATCCCTTTGACACCCTACCAGAAACATTGGCATCACACATCCAACTAAATTCAAACCTACCAACTTTTTTTTTTCCCCACAGGAACCCACCAGCTTTTTAGCTATTCTGTAGCTATTTAGATATGATTTATAATCCTTTGACCAAAAAAAATAAGACATGATTTATAATCCATGGCTACTTACTTTCTTCAAGGTCCATATTTGAAACACCCTCATCAACACCACAATATTTTTTTCATAAAAAAGGTGAGGACACGTCGCACCCTATAACCTTTTCTTTTTATAAAATTTGGCATGCTTTAATAAAAATGGGATAGGAAAAAAATATATTATTATTTCAATGACACTAATAATCATATTACAACTGTCTCCAAAAAAATTTAAACTTTATCTCTTGAAATTATTAAGTCAAACTTCTATCACTGAGCTGACACCTCGTGGACATTATTTTCTTATAATAATAAATAGATTTCCTATAAAGGTTTTTTTGATAGACCCTATAACGATTTTTCTAACAAAGCCCTATTAAACACTTTTTTTCTTACTAATTACTCACTTGTCTATCACATCCTTGTAATCTCTTTCTTTCCACCAAATAGAAAAGTGGGTAATTAATAAAAAATATATATTTATAAGGCTTAAGATGTGTAAATTTGCACGTATTGTTGCATGTATTACAAAAATTGTTCTTATAAGAAAAATCCTTAAGAATAGTGGAAATAAAAGGAGAAAAGGGGGAAGAAGGAAGAAGAGGGGGGGGGGGGGAAGAGTTGAAAGCGAAAGATTCGAGTAGATAAAGTCTACCTCAATTGATAATCAAAATAATATATATATATTTTCAAACATCAACAAAGGCTTAAACAACTACCATCAAAAAGAACAATGCTACAAATACATTGTTCCTTCACATGTAATTTAGATATGGACATATGGTGGAAACAAAAGAAGAAAGAAAATAAATGGAAGTTGACAATTCAAGTGTTGTCTCGAACATATTTCACAAGCCCACAAAGCAAATTCAAATATATCATAGAATTTAAAAAGTCAATTAAATAATTTTCTTTACTTATTCTATATCCTTTTTTTTTACTTGTTAAAGATTCTGACTCTCATGAATTCCTTTTTCTTAAAAGACACCCCATGCATCATACAGTTCTATATCTAGTTCTCTAATAACAACCAATATAAAATTCATTAAAAAACAATAAAATTGCACTGAACAATCTATAATAATGGTTTAAAAACATAACACGTACTAAAACACAAAAATCAAATACAAAGAACCTTCGGCAGTAGAAAGAAAATTAATATAGGTTAACACATAAAGCGTATAGGATAGAACAACAACTCATCCAGTCAAAGCCTCTGAAGGCGCATTCGGCACAACTCAAAGAAGCCCATCATATGGAATATGAATTTTCAGATTAGGAGCTTCTCAATAGCATCCTGCATACCAAGCAAATACTCAGAATGCATGTTTAATTAATGAAACATGTAACAATAAATAACACAGTTGGCATTTGGCAGCTACCTGCAAGTCGTGAAATTGAAGCAGAGTGCATACCTTTAGTTGCTGGATTTGGGATTTCAATTGACTTCCTTCATTAGATTGTCACGGAACAAGCAATCACTGGCCGGGTGACCCCACATGCACGCCCAAGTGCTTGTTTTGATGTAACAAAGACATAGGGAACATTCTAAAATTTCAAACAGAAAAATTTACGATTGATAACTTATACATCACTGATAACAAAACTCAAAGCAATAAGGAATTAAAAATTAATCAGCTGGAATGGTTGAGATTTGAGATAAACAAACTTATATTTTCCAATCGGCAACACACACAAGAAATATTTGTAAAGCCATCTAAGTTTTGCCAATATTATGTCTCTGCAGAACTGCAGAGAAATCATACATATATATCGTGGTTGATCGCACTATAATTTTACTCTTATTTGGTTTGTGGGTGGGTTACAAGTTACAACAGACATCTTTGAGACCTAGTGAGATCATGGAAAAGATAGGCAAAGTGTGAACACTGAATTTCACAGAAGATCAAACCCTGACAATTTAAGTGCCACTAAGCTACATAGCAATTAGCTAGAGCCTAGGAGATTATATTCTGTTATTAAGAAAACTTGGCAAAGCCATAACCCAAATTATTTTATGGATACAGATGAATGTTGATTTAACATATTTATATTCTGTTATTAAGAAAACTTGGCAAAGCCATAACCCAAATTATTTTATGGATACAGATGAATGTTGATTTAACATATAAGTCACTTGCTGCATAACTCAATAAGTGTATAACTACATAATAAAGTATATATATACTTAGTATACATTGACAAATCGACAAATAAAACATCTCAAAACACCCAGCCTGCTGCATGAAGCCACCCACCACAAAGCATATGAGTTATCCTTTTGTTATGAGATTTAGCCAACAAAGCCAAGCATTATATTAGATGATGATACGAAGCATAAATTAAAAGCTACACAAGATCAATGAACTCGGAAAGTTAATATACCTTATCCTCGGCGAGTAGAGGAAGATGGAGAAAAGAATCTCAAGGGGTTCAGCATCAGCAGCCATGACAACGAACTCAGAAATACCCCTGTTCAGGGTCTTAGTGGCTGCAATGCAACAAAACAAACATTTTTTGTTTTAAAAAAAAATTGTTTAGCTTAGCGGCTAGCAGTTATAGAACAAGTAATAATAAACTAAAGAAAGACATTAAACCTTCATTAGCACCCTTTTGAGCTGCTTGTAATTGGCAGCCTGTTGAACAAGGTCCAATATGGTTATTGTGAGCTGAGCATCGGCCAAAGGGTAGGCTTTTGGGTTCACTGCCTCTCCTGTCTGCATTTTGCATCCACGATAAAAGAAACCAAATTCAGCAATCATTCAAACCTAGAAACGAATTAGACTTTGACAGAGGAAAACAAAGAGAAAAAAAGGTTACCATTGTCAATTGAATAAGAGAGACGGCTAGGGTTTTTCCTTCGTTTTGGAATAAGAACTGCGCAAATTAGGGTTTACAGAGCCGTTGATAGAAACGTGGACATTATATATTTAATAATCAAATTGATTAATTAATATAGATAGATGTCGGCGGCTAAATTCCTTGCTCCTTGCTGGATCTATCAAGTTGAACTTGAAGCCCACCCTCGTCAATACCCGACCATTTATGCTTTATGGGTGCTTTGCAAATAAACCTAGTACAAGTGTACAACTCTTTTAATAGAGGTTACTATTAGCACCCCTTTTTGCTAATACACCCCTTAAATGTTTTTATTTTATTTTATTCCCACAAATATTTTGGATAGAACTAAAAACAATGTATTTTAAAAATGCAATCCCACACCCCCTCACATTTGTAACTCCTTATTCATTCCCCAACCTCAACCATAAGCACTTTCTACTCCTTCCCTTTCATCCCTAGGAGGATACATAGTCATAGTCATCTCGCCAACGCTCATCGACAACAAGTAAATTCGTGTATTTTTTTTTCAAGTACTCTTTGAAAGTTTACATTTGGAAATACTTTATTTTCAAATTTTGAATATTCGGATATGTAACGTTGAGCGTCTATTTTCTTTCTTTTAGAGAGATATTTTCGAACATTCAATTTTTTTTTAAAAGGACCCACTAGATGTTAAATTACAGACTCTATTCAATTGTGCATCCAAAAATATATTTTGGAGTTTGATAAAGATCAACGTTAGTAAATTTCTAGAAGGTATTGATGTTAAATTACATACTATATTCATGGGAATTTGCATCGAATGCGTACACTAGTTTGTGTAGAGTTAGCATTAAGTATCGAGATATCGGCGTTAGGGTGAAATAATTTAATTTTATAATTTTGGAAACCCTGTTTATTGGTTTAAAGTTTTGTAGCCGATTATTTCATATTTTTTTGTTTTCCCAGAGTATCCTGCCTGCGTAATTGTGAAGACTAATTCCTTTAGGATTGGAGCACATTTAAGGTCATCTCTCTCAAACGGTGAATTTCCATGCAAATGATCCAAATCAAACCCCCAATCACATGCTTAAGAACGCTTACCACTCGGACCTCACCCATTTGTTAGACGATTTTATTTACTTGTTCTCTATATAATTTAATTAGCTCTTTTATTTTGTGAAAAAGACCCTTTTAGGTTTTCAATTAAATGGTTAAACATATGACTGTGATTAGGGGTAGGGAATAGGCTAGACCACTCGGACAGAGGCCTATGACCTAGCCTACGATAGGCCAAGGCCAGGCCTGGCTTTTTTTAAAATAGACAAGACCAAGACTTTTTGAGAAGTTTATTTAGCTAAAAAGGTCAGACTTCAGGCCACCCAAAAAGCCTTTTAGGCCTAACGGTGACCTATTTAAGTAAATATAAATAATTATTTTTATTGTTTATTATTAATATTATATCGAGGTTTTGTATATTGTGTTAAATCATATACTTGCTAATATTTTCAATAATTTAAGCATATTGACTTACATCAATTTTGACATATTTAAAAGCCTTATTGCAAAATAGAATTTAAATAAGCTATCATATATATAATGTGGATTCTCTAAAAAGTTAGGTTAGACTTTGAAAATGATTTATATCATACAAATAAATCAAAATCAGACCATATAAAACTCAGTTTGTCTATCTATTTCACCCTTATGTCTCATGTCTTTTAGTAACATTTTATATAATTTATTATAAATAGAACTTAACCTCGTTGGCCTATTAACCCGTTAATCTATTTAAAGATAGGTCGGATGACTTATTCAAAGATGTTAATATCAAATAGACATTTAAGTAGACTAACGAGGTCATACCAGGAGCTTTTAAAAAGGTCGGGTAAGCCTAAAAAAAGTCTATAGACGGTAGGAAGTCGACCTTGGGCCTTGTATTTTTAATCGGACCGGACTTTGGCCTTGCAAAGCCTAGCTCATTGACCTATTCCCACCCACGGGAAAAGAGATATGATTTGTTCCCTCACCTTAAAATCAATTTAAGTTGTGCCTCGTGAGTGTCAGCTTTGTCTCAGAATTTGCCTCGATTATATCCAACTTTTGTGGCCAACAATACGATGACCTCAATCCAACAAAAGTTTAAAAAATGGATAATGCGGTCTATAGAGAAAGAAAATTTGTAAATCACTACGAGTTAAGATAGCATCGAAAACTACAATATCAATTCCTATTTCCTCTCTTCTTTTTAGTTTGCCCTCGTTCTTAGAAGCGATGAAGGATTGTTTCTTGGGAAATTTGGTTGATGCATGTGTCTGCCAAATTCATCAAACAAACAAATAATTAGTTTTTTCAAGTGATTGCGTGATCGAGCGAGTTATGTAGTAATCCGTTTTTCAACAAATGGTCTTATCTCTGAGTAAACAGTCAAATTCTCGATCGAGAGTCACTTTGCAATGTTCTTGGCCACTAAGCCATTAATCATTGTGTTTTTGCCAATTTTAAGTATGATAATTTTCAACTAACAAGTGAATTGTAGTCGAAATGGCACAAATTATAATAATTTAACCAAGTTTGGTATGGTGACCAATGACTTGATTATCAAGTAACTTTAAGCGAAAGTAAAGTTAAAACATCAAAATGCAACACACATAAGCATGTGTATGAAAGAATTTGTGAAATAGTGGTTGACATAAAAGTATAAGGCATTGAAATGTAAATAACAAGAAAAAGCAGAATAAATTAAATGCCAAAAAGCGCTAGAATGCAAATGACCATGTCGAAATAAATACTTGAGAAGTAAAGTACAATATTTGAAATGAATGATGTATATAAAATGACTTTGAAAGCGAGGTAACATGGGAAAGTAATGAAGAGAAATGTAAGTTTGAAGGCATAAAATAGCCAAAGTTAAATTTAAATGCATAAACAGAATGTAAACTTGCAAATGAATTAAATGAGCAGACAAAGCAATAATTGATAAAATTGACTTGAAATTGAATTCTTGAATGTGAAAGTTTTGGAAGGCATCTGTTGATCATTTTCCTTTAATCTGCTCTGCCGATTTGTTAGGATGTTGAACTACTATTTATAGTATCGTCCGACCAAACACGTGTAATGTGGGGATACAAGGTTGGTAGTTTATTTCGCTAAAAACTATAAAACCTTGACGTAGCACTTCTGTCGAGTTGTACATTTGTTTGCTTAATCGTAAGTCTTACTCAACCAACCACGTCGATATCTTCGACGCTTAAAACATCCCGTCGAACAACCTTCACATCACACAGTCTTTAAGACTTAGTCAATTCTTTACTTCAATTTACGGCTCCTTGCCTCTTCATTCATCGAACCCACGAGCTGCATCGAACAAACTCGAATCTAAAATTTGGCACCTAACAGATGCCCCCAAATTATGAGTTTTTCTGGCCTTGTATGTGAAGAGAACAATTTTCTTACTCCACTCGTGACGGTTACTACGCAACATTGTCCCATCGTATTGCGTTTCACTTCCTAAAAATAGGCCCATTATTACACTTGAAGTGGCGATTTACAATCCCGTGTGCTCATTCTCCTTTGTAAGCTAACTTATATATATACACTAGGGTTCAAGTGAAAACACTTTCACTTCCTCTGCATTACGAAAGAAACTTGATTTCTATCAATGGCGTCTTCCATTCCAACTCAAAGCTCTAAATCACCTCGAGGAAAACTTGGAGCAATCGATGTCGATTCGCCGATCTCATGGCAAAAGTCTAAGGTAATCATACCTCATTTAATCGATCGTTCTTGCCGTTTTGATCCACATTTGCTTATTTAGGACCCGGTTATGACTCTTTCCAATTTTCCCGATGACTTTAAAGATTCTTTTCCAAATAAGGACGAATTGTCAAACCGATATTCTCATTTCTTCTCCTAGTTTCAGTACATGCATTATTTCCTCAAAAGGTGCTTAGGCTTTTTAGAGAACCCTCTTTTTGAGTACTCGTAAATGGATATTACTGCTTGGCTCAATCGTGTCGAAGCCAAGAAAAAGACTTATTTGGAAGCTTGATTAGGGTATCTATGACTTGATTAAGTTGTCAGAGCATACCTTTAGGTTGGACCCATCCATGTTAAGAGCTGCATATTTTCTTTTGGAATCCTACTACTAACAATTTCCACGCTTCCATGTGGAATGGTCTGGGACTAACCTCTTTTTGGCGTTGCCCCCTTTCGCCTCACGGCTGGCCTCTGCGGGATGGCCACATGATTCACCACTTTGTGTGCTCCCAGCGTCATTGATGTTTTC